>LR736871.1:4147728-4245856 GCA_902654985.2 Oryctes borbonicus | reverse complement strand
TGGACAGAAGGATTCGTCAAAAAGGAGTAACTAGTTCACAAGATTTACGGAGAAAGTTCCAGCAAGCATGGACCGAGATCCCGGCAACATTTTTGAAATCTTTAATTCGAAGAATGCCACGAATATGTACCGCAGTAATTAAGTCAAGGGGTGGACATATAGACGAAAAATCCGTATAGACCTCATTATAATTGGTACAACATTTCTTTTTGGAATATTTTTAGTTTTGTATAGTATACTCAATGTACAGAAGTAAATTAAATTACAAATGACTTTTTGTTTTTATTCGAATTAAAAAAAAAAACTGTATTTTTTAATCGTCCCCAAACATATGAACGGTAGTGTATTTTTTTTTTTTTACCACAAGACTCAAAGAAATATTGCCGTAAGTTTTTAAAGGCAATTAAGAATGGTAACCAATCGAAAAAAATATCTTTTCGCTGATTAGGCTTAATTCCATCTATCTCATTATGTGAAATCCGCAAATTAACGAACTCTCTCCATTCAGAAGCTCCGCACTTTTGTTCCGGTAACAATTAGTACCCTGATAATTAATTCCTTAAATCGATTCAGTGAAGGCGAAATTTTGGTACTTCCTCCAATACAGACTTATCGCACGTACAGCTGGTATTACCTTGAAGTATTTAAAAGGTGTTTTTTTTTTCAGGTTACGTTTTCACTTATTTGGACCTTGTTAAATAATAAATTTTCCGTAACCAGTTGCATAATATTGAAGGAGTAGAGACGAAAGCTACATTTTCATCAATTACCTTATTTGTTCCGATGTTTATATTTTATTTTGAACATTATTTCAGCATTTGTAAAAAAGGAGCTCTTTACATGAAGTAACACCATCTGCATGTCTAAGCAAGCAGGACCACCGCTAGCTGCTCGAACGGCGGGGCGTACAAATCGCCCACGCCCCAATGTAATAACATATTGCCGCATCGAATCCATCGTTTGCCACAGTGAATCCTACAGCTAGTCACAAGTTTTTAGCTATCTGAAATTGTTTTCAACTCGCAATCACCAAGCCTCAATCTTCCGAACTCGACAAAATGATTCACCTTCTATATTTAATTTAAAAAAAATTCCCATCAATGATTGTTAAAGTAAAATTCATTCGTGGATGGGACGAGAAAGAAACAATTACATCATTCCATTCTTGTTTAAATTTCTTTCCACGTACTACTTACAACAATCAGCTTTATATGCAGTAGTCAGCTTCCTCTTCAAGTTTAAAACAAGACAGCAGATATGACAAAATGAATATTTATTACATTCGTACGAATGTCTATAATTAACAGTAGAATAGGCGTATGTTTAAAAAAATACCTCGTACAACTTTGTTGCCGCAAGTTATTTGTAAGGTACCATTGCATTATTGCAATTAAAATCATAGTTACGATAGTAAAATGATAATTCTTATCATCTCCGGACTATTATGGCTAAAAAAAGATCGACATCGACCTTGACACTGCAACATTGTTTAATAATATTTTTATGGTGTCATTGGCAAATCTCAAAAGATTATTTAACAGTAATTTAAAAGCCTTTCATTTGAACGTAAAGCGTTAGTAACGTAATGACGCCACTAATGAGAATGGTGTTACGTACTTTTAGTAGATATTAAAGACTTTTCAAGTAATTTTTTCAAGAGTAGCGAAGAGTATTTTTAGAAATTAGTTTGGCATCATAGGACGCTCTTACAGTCAAAAAAAAAAAGCAAGACTCTAAGACTAAACGCTACAACGTTTCAAATTTGAAAAAAAAAAATATTTTCAAGCCTCAAAATGCCATTGTTACCAAGCTAGAGGGATGGGATTTGTCCTAATCGATTGAGCAGATTTAAATACATCTCATCGATCAGAAAGCAATAGTTAGCGAGAGAAATAAAATAAATTCAACCTTTCGATTTTTTCGCAAATTTTTGAAGCCAACATCTTCAAACGCCAATAACTTAAAAACGGTCAGATCTATCGAGGAAACCTCAAAAAAGAATTTGAAGGATCTCAACAAGTACTTTCCAAATTTAAAAAGTACGATCTTGTACTTCAAAGAATATAGGCGCTAGACCACATCAAAGTTTGTAAACTAACGTGTTTTGGACTTGTCTTTATTTGGCCTTCTAGGTAGTAGACCAGAAAGGATATTTCTTGGTCGGTCTGTTTATTATGAGGAACTCAAGCAATCGGTATCACATGTCATCAAGAACATCAAGAAATGTTGTCGATGCAGATGATATAATTTAGAAAAATTACCATTTTTAATTAAACATCTCGGTGGTGGTCATAATATTTAAGTTTGTTCTGTCGTTTTCTTTTGAAAATAAAATCTCATTTTGTTATCTTAATTTTTGCAGAACATAAAAAGTTGCGGTCATTTCAAAACTGGAAACTTGCATTTGAATAATTAGATTATCTCTAATTTTGTGATTCATCTCATAAATTATAAATTTACGTATCCGATGAGTAACGATGGATTAATTTATTTATAACAATTTTTGTATTTTTATGGAAAAATGAACACAGCCGCCGGTGGCATGAGTCGGACTACCAAAATCAACAAGCTACTCTCTGCCTGTTTTCCGGCGATTTGAATTTAAAAACTTGTAAATCGAGAATCTCGCACAAGAATAGAAACACAAAACATCACATCTTCAAGGTCTGCTTCTCCAATAAAGTCGGACAGGAGTTGGACACTTTCACCTAATATCGAGACTGCTACGCAAGAGAAGAAATCTAATTGAAGTGAATGAAACTTTAAGCACCGTTATTCGCTCGAATTTAATAGGAGCGGGTTAAAAATTGATAGTAATAATAATAAATAATCTTTATTCGCAAATTTGCATTTAAATAATAATAATATAAACGATCATTATGGCAAAAAAAAAAACAAGTTCGATGAATCACAGGGCGAGGCTTAAACTAAGTCTACTTTGAAAACTTAAACCCTGATTAAGGAAAGAATTTATATAAAAAATTAGAAATTAAATATAGAGAGTGTTAGCTAACTCTGAACAACTGTGGTCTTACATTTAACGGACTCCCGTTTAAAATTCACAGGATTTATGCCGTCAAAGTAATCTTAGATTTCAATGTTAAATCTTATTTAGATCTCTGGATTTTGCGCCAGAACTCTCATAGAACGAATTTAAAAATTTGTTGAAAGACGATTTCGTCAAAATATAATAGCGAGAGGTTAGCTACTCCAACAATACGGTGTACACTGGCAATCCCATAAATATCAACAATGTACGTCATTCTGACAATATTACTAACATTTCCGTAACAATAATAAACATTATTATTAAACACTTTCTTCGTATATAATGCACGGAATAATTGCAATAATATTTTAAGAATAAAAGGAACTGCAAACCCCAAACTATTTATATTATTGCTTATTATTGTAGAAGAATTGCTTTGGTTTTTCCTAAGCAGCCTTGAAATTGCAAAATCGGTAGGAGTCTATGGTATTGTCGTGTATATATCCGAGATACAATTTAATATTGTTGACGTATGTTGGGAAATCGGATAACTTTGGTGATTTTTCAATCTCTCAATGACAAATTTAGCAATAATTATTTGTCGGTGATTTTTGTCAAGACTGTTGGTCCTATTTATGGCAACCAGGTTAGTAATTAGAGTGACATCAACAGTATTAAAAGAGACCATGAGACCCTTGTCAAGTTACTGAAAGGTTTCAAGCGTCATTTGATACAGCGATATTTTGGGCCAAAAACTGCTACCACTGCCGATAACATCGGAAAAATTCCCCAAATGATGCTGGACGACCATCGAATTAAGGTTAGTGAGATAACAGAGACTGTGGGCATTTCGAAAGAACGTATTCAGCGAAGATTTGGGCAAGAACATTTCGGAGTTTTGGCGTCGATTAATAACAGCAGACGAAACTTGTACATACTCAAGCCAAGGTATGGTTGAAACAGTGGATTGGCCCAGAAAAAGGCAAAGATTGTTCCATCGGTCAGGAAAGCGGTAGCGACCGTTTTTTTGGGATAGTCATGCAGCTGTGTCAATCAATTATCCTGGAAAAAGAAAAACAATAACAGGGGCATCATTATTTGACGAGCTAAAGACAGTAATTGCGGAAAAGCTGTAAACTGTATTTGAAGAGAAGTCTCAATGGTCACGAAATGAGGATCGAATTGATACCCCACCGGTCCTATTCGCCAAATTTGGCCACCAGCAACTTCTTCTGTTTTCTAAACTCAAAGTTTCGCTCGGAGGGCAGAGATTTTCCAATCCAATGAGGAGGTCATAAAATTCGCAAACGCCTATTCGGCAAAACAAGATGCCAACTACTATCTGCATAGATTAAAGAACAGACTTGTTTCTGTGTAAGGCTGGAAACTTTTCAAGCGACCCTCCTATTCAAAGTGCCGGTAAACTTATTCTAAAATAAATTGTTCATGATGTAGAGATACATTCAAGCTACACTTTTTGCTGCTTTTTATAGCCGCAGCAATTTTAAACGCATTTTTATCTGAATTAATAAAAAATAAAAATTGAGAAAGAACATAGAGATTATAAGATTACATTTTCGATAAGATTTTAAGTTATGATTAACAAAATCTTGAGTCTTATCTCATATTTTGCACGAAATAAAGCTTTAGGTAAATATATTTTGCAAATGATTCTATCACCTCATAAATTACATAACGTACTCTTTTAACACAATAATATAGTTTCTCCTGTTAGATACGGCTCGCGTATAAAAGGACGAACTCACCTGCCAACGTAAACCTATCCATGTAGTTTATCAAATTGACGAAGCACAAGATCAGCATCGCTATCCATTCACTAATTTTAACGTCTCTGATCCGAGGTTCCTCTTCCGATTGTTCCGTAGAATTTTCACCTTGCGAGGAGACCAGCTCCTCGTTGGAGGTGTTTGAGGTTATGCCGCGTGCCATGTTTATCTCTTTCAAACTCAACTGTTGCAGTTCCTTGTCTAAATTTTGGGGAGGCATTTTCGTAAGAACGCGCCGTTAACGGAACTAACCTCGCGACTTGTTTGCGGCGAATAGAATATAATATTCGTAAAGCGCTCCATGTTAGCGGGAATTCGACAATCTATTACAACACGCAAGCGCAGTCAACTGGGTCCCCTTTTTCTTTGATATACGGCAATGATTTTTTTTGTCCGGCGATTTTCTTGAAACTTTTTCAGTCGCTGTTAGGTGATAAAAAATACGACGATTTTCACTAAAAAAATATAAGGAATTTACCGAAAAGACGCTCGAAAACACTAAACGAACTCCCAACTAACGTCTAACAGCTATGACAGATTGACACAGCACGAACAACTTTCACTTTTCACTAATTTCAAAGCTGTCGTAAAAGCATCTGCATTCTTCACGGTTACTTTGTTTTACGTTGCTAACTTCTCCATAATATATAATTTTTTTCGAATTTCAAATTCAATTAAAGACAATCTAACGAAGTTAAAAGGCAATAATCAACTGTACAGCCTCGATCATTATTCTCTATTGTTCTCCATCTAGTTCATTTGTTTCTTATCACTATATTATGTTTTCTTTGTTTTGTGATGAAGTATCATCAGAAAATTTCTCTTGTTTAAAAAGATTTATAACTGATAATCTTCCTTATCAATGCATTTATTTGTTTTTGTAGTATTTAAGTAGATAATTAAACAAAATCGAAAATTTACTCAACGTTTGAAAGTTTGGCAACACAGCAGGTGTTGCGTACAAATATCATCAGATCCTCACTATAATTAATTGCTCTCTTTCATTGTTCTCTAAATTCCCCAACTTTTTTAAATGCTATGAGAACAATGTGGAATAAAAACTTATTGTTGCATATAAAGTACTTTGTATGTATTACTCCATTTATTTCTATTCAACGGGATTTTTAGGCGTTTACAAACCCTCAAATAAAAATATATTAGAGCACCTTTAAGTAGGAGCGCAACTTTTTAATAGGCAAAAAAAAAAGATAAAAACCTTTTAAAAATTAAAAATCTTGCCTAGTCGAAACCCTGAACATTTAATGTTTTTACAATAATTTATGTTTTTGTACCCTCGAAACCCTAAGATAAAAAGAAAGCGTGTTAGAATCCGGGCCTATTACGTTTACATGTAAGTAGGGGTGTTAACATATTTCTTTACAACCCTAGGAGACAGTTTGAAAAACTTTTTGTTATTGATTATTATTAATTTAAAATCGAATTTTTGCTTATTCAACTATTCACATTCAAAATGATTTTTACCGTTTAATTTTTAAATATTAACGTATTTTTCTAAAATAACGTACACTGCCGTTCAGTGAAGTTCGGTCATACAATAAAAATCTATTATATCACACTGTATACAATTATTAATACATGAAATTAGAAAAATATTAAGCATACACTTTTTTCTAAGGGATTAAAGCCATAAATTATTATGTAAAGTAGAAATATCGCGACAACAACAATAAAGTCTCTTTTATTATCATTCCAAGAATTTCTCGGAAGTGCCGATCTTTTGAAACGGGTCGTTTGGGGATTATTAACGAACAATACGTTTAGGAAATACACCGCAGTATCATTCTCGTTTATTTATCACAGGCGTAAAGATATAAATTTGCTTCATTTTACTATTGAACATGTGTTGATGTGCATCTGTCGTTTTTGCGCGAAAGTTTTAAGAAAATTTACTTCGAAATGACACGTGGCAAGCCTACCAGTGTAGAAAAACGTTCACGCATTATTACGCTGTTTGAAGAAGGATATTCGGGGCGACAAATTGCTGAAAAAATAACAGAGCAACGGGGGAAACAGAGCAAAACGGCTACAGTGGGCCCGTTCTCAACTAGATTAGTCGTTAGATGATGGGAAACACGTGCTTTGGAGTGACGAGTCAAAGTTTGAGGTTTTTGAGCAAAATCGACGAGTTTATGTCCGACGATCTAAAACCGAAAAGTGATCCCGAACTGCATTGTGCCTAGTGTAGCAAGGGCGTGGTTCTGTGTTAGTGTAGGGATGTTTCTCCTTTGCTGGGACGGGAGATTTATGCAGAGTGCAGGGTGTAATGAGGAAGGAAATTATTTTGCAATACTCCAGAATCATGCAGTGCCATCAGGATTGCGAATAATAGGCCGTAACTTTACATTCATGCATGACAACGACCCAAAACACACCGCGTTAGTGTGTAAGAACTATCTAAAGGAGCAAGAAGAACAGCACACCCTGAAAGTAATGACATGGCCCCCACAAAGCCCAGATTTGAACCCTATAGAGTTGTTGTGGGATGAACTGGACAGGAAGATCCGAAAAATATGCCCAACTTCACGAGAACATTTACGGAATATTCCGCAACATGAATGGATTAATATTCCACAATCCGTTTTAACAAAACTTATCGAAAGAATGCCTAGAATAGTTCGAGCGGTGATTAACAGCAAAGGAGGGTTTTTTAGATGAAAAAAAAATATAATGTTCAGTATATTATGTTAGGCCAGAATAACTTTATTTATTTATTTTTATCTTTTTTGCCTGTACATACAATAAAATTGCATTTTGTTTTTAGTTTCGTTTGTTTCTGTAACCTTTTCATGTTCTTTCCCAAACCGACCGAACTTCTCTGAACGGCAGTGTACATACGACTTAAAGATAGAGCGGCTAAATAAAAATCAATAATTCAAAGTTGCAATACTTTAATTTTTTGTCGCAAAAATATAAAGATGTATATCATATAAAGTCTTAAAACTAAGTACACAAGAACCTTGAGAAATACAAACAATTCATATAAGTATAGGATAGAAAAATATGTGTCTGTAATAACAGAGGACGTGAAGGAATGCTCGTAGTGGATTCTTTCATCGCCAAAACATCGTCTAGATTCAAAAAGTCGAGACACGTCTTAAACAACAATAAATATAATGTAAATGGTAACTATTCCTGTAAAAAAAGATCATAACCTAAGTATTCGTATATACCAACAAATATGTAGTCTATTTGTAAGAAAAATTGTACAAAAGCCATCATTTTTTGCGGTATAAGTATAAAGCTCATTATAAAACATTGCAATACATAAAACAAATAAAGTACTTCAATATGAAGTTGAAATATAACATGTTTTGTATAAGGAAAAAAAAGTTTAAAGAAACTCCTAAGATATTTCGTATGTTTACATAAGTGTCAATATAAAATTCATTACCAACTCAGGAAAAACATTGTTTCTTCATTTCTTCCTTGTGAATATTATCAACATTTGCTTATACTACTTCACCTATAAACTATATAACGAAACAAACAAATACAACAGATTATTGCATTAACACACAAAATGATCTCAGTAAACTATTTTAGTTGGTAATGCGCTTGAAAACATTACTAACTTGGGGATTTTTAATATACCTCGTTAAAAGTCAATGTCAAATTGTTTTAACGGTATATGTAGGTTGCGCAACAATTACCAACTTTAAGATAAGCGTATTATTTTGATTATTTTCAGTTGTACTTATGGCACTACTATCATTATTTTCTACATTGTTTCAAGAGGAAAGTTACCAAACCAGTAATCAATAAATGCAAAAACATGCAGCCAGCTGCATTAATTATTCTATGAGTACCGCATACGCTTAGCTTCCTGGGTTATAATGGTTTCGTCCAATTCAAACGCGTAGGTATCTGATAATCCGTAGAGGAGGTCGTTCACTTTTTTCTGTACCAGTTTATCCTAAAAACTCACGTTAATACTCTATAACGTTTTTAAAATATAAATAAAGTGGTACCTCGTTAATCCAGGGATGATCAGAAATTTCTTCTAAATTAATTCGACCTTCTGGAGATACAGTTAACATCTTCTGAACTAGATCTTTACCTTCTTCGGAAACTGTATCCCAACTTTGCTCATCCATGCTATATTCTCCTTTCAATATGAGTTGATGTAAGAGTCTAGTATCGTTGGATCTGCAATATATGAGATGGCATAATTTCGATGAATTATTTTTAACTTTTTTTTAACGTACATAAATGGCAATTCTTTTGAAAGCATGAGATATAAGAGCACACCCAAGCTCCATATATCAACTTTGCGGTCGTAAAATGGTTTCGCGTGATCTATGACTTCTGGAGCGGTATAAAACGGGGTACCACATCTTGTGTTGGCCAAGCTATCATTGTCCAAGATCTTGCTTAGTCCGAAATCTGAGATTTTTATTATCGTGTCGAGGTTATCTTTTTCTTTAAGCAGGATATTTTCAGCCTTTAAATGAAAGAATAGGGTACAGAGAAGATAAAATACAATAGAATACTTTCTAACTCTATGAATGTAAGCGAGCGGCTCTCAAAATTTTTGTAAGAACCTTTTCTCACGAAACTCAAATTTTCACTAACTAATACAAAAGTTGTAAGTCAATCAATGTATAATCAACTACAACAAAATATCCCTTTCCAGACGAGCAATTCGGGCTTCCGGTAAGATTGCTAACCGTTCTACAGCTGCTTAGATTAACGGAAGCTGTAAGAGACGTTCTCGATCGTTGAAAAATCCTTGGGGCGTACAAGCAAGATTCGATGTTGGTATTACGCGGCTAGGCTAGGCTTCTCCGTGTGATGTGGCGGTTGTCTCCTCCGGGAGTTCAGTTGGCTCCGGGGCACCTGAAAGATCTTTCTCGTCTGTAGGAGCTGCCCTTTAGGTGTGGAGAAAACCCTACAAACAATGGCTAACATCGGCCCTTATTTACGGGGCGATAACGTGGCGTTCCAACTTCAAAAGCTGGAATCCCTCTAAAATCAAATATTGAGAATGATTGTGGGAGCCCCGTGGTTTGTTAAGAATGTCGAAATTAGGGAAAATATCGGCATCCCTAGCCTGGATGAATATTCCAGGGAGTTATGTACGAAGACGTAGAGACAAGCACGCAATGTGATTGATTACGTTAGTTGTTGAACCGCTAGATCACTCGCCAACAGAAGCGAGAATTGGAAGAATAGTCGATTTGGAGACGAAAATATAACTCGCGGAAAATCATATTCCAAATTAAACTCACCAAGACCACAGTAGTATGAAGAAGATATCAGACAGTAATAAAGGCACTTAAACCATTCGTCTAACTCTAGAAAGAGAGAATCGTCGATTCGTGAGTTTAGTGAAAAAAAAAGAATTATTTTGTGTCTCCTAGCAAACTGCAGTACAAGCTGTTCCGTAATCAGAAATCCCTACGCCCACTACGAAAGCTTGTATCGCTCACTAGGGAGCGGTAGGCACCAGGTTGATCACCCAATGATGCGTTGGTACAATTGGTAAATGAAGGTGTTATTTCGTTAATTAAAATGTAAAATTATGTTGGAGAAACCAAGAAAAAAGATAAACAAAAATCACCTATTCTTAGATAAAATTACCTCAATTAACTTACCTTTAAATCTCGATGTATGATACCATTATCATGCAAATAAAGGAGACCAATTTCAATTTGGTGAAAGAAATATTTAACATGTTTTTCCTTCAACTGACAACTTTTTATTAAGTCACCTAATTGCCCACCTTCCATGTATTCCATCGTTATAAAGAAAGCATCAGGAGTCTCTTCAATGTCATACGTACTAACAATAAGTGGCTGAGGAGATGTATTCAAATAAAACGTGTTTATGCAATAAATAATTGAAAACAGATTACTTACGTGATTCGTCCAATTTTCTAAGATTCTGATTTCTTTCTGGATAGCATTGATATTGTTCATATCATACGTTTGAGAAGATCTTGCCTTGATGATCTTCTTGATAGCATATGGACGACAAGTTCTCTAAAATGAACAATAAACGATACTCGATACCAACGACAAAGTACGATTGTCGAATTTACCTTATCAAAAATCAACCTCACTTCACCGCATGCACCTTTTCCGAGAAATTTCGATGCATAATACTTTTTTTGTAAAATTAATGGTAAAAAGATATCCCTGCTACCATCGAAATTCTTGTAAATAAAGACTAAAATAGTAATTTAAAGGTTACTGCTTACATTAAGCCAAATTAAAATACAAATCGATACCTTTTAATCCTTGAAACCCGATGGATATTTCGTCATCATTCTGCAAAATCCTCGATTTTTTTCTCCCAATTTTTTCCCCATTTAAAAACGTGCCATTCTTGCTTAAGTCACGTATGCAGACCGGTTGACTAGCTTCTTTCGTTATGATAAAATGTTCTCTACTAATGTTATCTAATTTGTTTCCAAGGGTATCGTTTGTTAACACACAATCACAATCTTCCCTTTTGCCTAATTTAAATGTAGGACCCTGTAAATCTGTAACATTTACATAGGAAAAACAATCGAAATCAGTTACAGGCGTATAAACTCTATTTACCGTATGCTGAAAGGGATGTTAGAGTTGGAAATAATCTTCCCCAAACAGGCTTAGGGTTAGTTATTAACGCTTCAGTCGTTGGAGTTAAGTTTATATCTGCGGGTGTTAAAGTACTCGGTAACTGATCCATTATTTCGTAATTGAGCGAGTAAAACGGCAGAAAACACTCGTTATATTGTTAAATATTAGAAATTCACATTAGTTATTTCTTCCGCTTGAATAAAACGATGTCGTCGGTGAAATACAGCCGTGCTTCTCACATTAAACAGAGGTCACAACAATCGCTGATAACCTCGTTTAAAGAAATCCCCTAAATAACTCCTTTATTTCTAAAATATATAATTTACAATACTCACTAATTTTAGTAAAAATTATGTTTGAAATTTAGCGCTTATTAATCTAAAAAAAATGGTCAATGATACATTCACTAAAATGCTACTTATTACTGAAGTTACTAAAACCAGAGTATATATAATTAGGAACTCCTCGGTGATCTTTATGGTTCAAATCTTGTGGCCTTAAAGTGAAGGCGCCATATTGTTAGTGGTGTACGTTGTACATAGGAAATTTAAATTTTACTACTGCAGCTTCGTAGGTAAACATTATTAGGAACATTCAAATCAGCAAACAATTCTACATTTTAAAGTTGGTTTATAAAAATAATATATACAAATTGTCTTGGTGCAACACACACATGTTTTTATAAAGCTTATGTATTAAATATCAGTACTGAAATAGTTTATTGAAATTAACATTTTTATGGTCGGTATTAATTTCTATAAAATCGAAACCCTCTGTATACCAAGTGAAATTTGTACAAAACAATTTCCTGAAAGCTCTTTGAAACTGAATTGGTTTTGAGTTTCGTATATTTCCACTTTGTTGGCTCACACGTCCAAGAAAGCTTTCCACGCAATCGTGAACGAACAGTATTAACAATATGGCCGCTTAATGCATCCGCCTAATGTAAATCATAGATTTCGTAGATATATAATCTGTGATACTGGTATGTCCCGAAAGCTGGCTTTCAATATTAGTTGTGTAAGGTTACATAACCTGCATGGTAATTTCCTCAAATTTTACCGCCTAATTTATTCCCGCCATTTCTTATTTTCTTGAGTATTCTTAATAGGTAGGTGGTTGCGTTATCTGTATATGGGCGAGGTTCGAGGAAACGAAAGGCAACGATAGCGCTAAACAGATCAGTTTTTCTCAAAAATTCTCAATATCGTAAGATGTCTGCAAAATCGAACGAAGTTCGAACTGAATCGCCCCCTATTATTTGGGAAGAAGTAACAGATACGAATTTAAATTATGGCCTCCTCATCTCTCATCCTCTAAGGATAGGCCATACTTCTTACCGTAAGCTAAATGTCTTATGCCTTGTATTTGCAGTAAATTAAATAATTTTTTTAACCAGGGTTAACAAGCAAAGTGTTTAGCTTTGGCAGAGGTGCTAATTGCACTTGTCCAATCAATAGTCCATTTATAAGTGACAAACACTTTGAGATCAGTCTAGAAGATTCTGAAGGATTTCTTTATATAAAGGATTTAAGCAGATACGGCACCTTTATAAATAAGGAAAGAATTCCAAAAGGTAAACCGAAAAAACTATCGCATGGTGATATAATCTCTGTGGCAAAACCCGAATTTCAAGGTAAGTAAAATAACGGATTCTAAAGGAACTGCAGTCTTTGTAATTCTTTGCAGTATTCGATTATGTGTGTAGTCCAGTTAAGGAATTCTTGCCATTAGAACTGAGAAGAAAGTATGAATTGTCCGAGGATCTGGGCGAGGGAGGTTTCGGAATAGTTAAAAAGATATTTGATAAGGTAGAGTGAAATCTGTGCTATAATACCTTAAATTTGTTCTAAAAAGGACATATTTCGTAGGAAACTTGTCGTCCTTATGCTGTAAAAAAAATTCCCTGTAACGAAACCATGCACTTTGCAACCAATGAAACAAATATTTTCCAGATGGTTAGTCATGTAAGTCATTTCTGGAATACTATGTCTATTTATAATTAACATATGTTAAATTTGAAGCCTTTTATTGTTAAATTTCGAGAATCTGTTTTAACTGCCGAAGCTTTATATATAGTAATGGAATTCATGAACGATGGCAATCTGGAAGATCTGCTGTTAAAAGAAGATTTAAATGAATATCATATTAAATATATCTTTTATCAGGTTGCCATTTCTATTCAGTATTTACATGACAAGAAGATCATACATCGAGATATTAAGGTAATATGGGTACTCAATGAAATACACGATATATTATCTCAGTGTTGCCAGATTGAAATTATAAAAGTTACTACATTAACCCGTGAAAAATCACTGGATTAGTCACGTTTTCAATAGATCAATATTACATCTTAGATGGAGACATTTCTTACCGCTCTCTAATGCCATGAAACTCCTGTCTACCGTTTAGGAAGCGGCGACATAAACTGGGCACTGTTCCCCAAACCATCTCTCGAGCAGTTCTTAGTCTGCTTACCATGAGACGCGCGAACAAAAAAAATAATGCTTAGCATTATTTTATTATTATTAGCGGTAGCTGCTTTAAGTACCGTGCCTACAAAAGGCCTCGGGTTTTTGTCTGCAATTCTTCTGTTCCTCTATCTGGTATTAGCGTTATCAAAACTGTATTTGGGACTGATAGTCTCACTCAACGAGCATCTTGAATTTCCTCTAGGAGTATCCTAACGAACTTTCCTCGTATTGCCAGTTAGATGGTCAACGTATTTCAAGCAGTGGAGCTGCCCATTGAATGATTCATTATGTTACTATTTTATTGTGAAATGATAAATAATATTTGGAGTTCCAACTTAATATGAACAAATATGTACAACTTAAGAGTCGCTTGCTCTTAGCCTATGGTATCGGTTCATATTTAAATTAAGTTAATTTATTGATAAACAACACGTAAGTATCGGCACCCTCTGCACCACACAAGTTTAATTTATTATATAGTAATATAATAAATAGACCATTCGGTCACCGGTTGATGATGAGGACCATTCGTGTCCTCGAAACGGCCGTCCTGGACTAAATAGGAGTAAATAACTTGTGTGGTGCGGAGGGTGCCGATACTTATGTGTTGTTTACCATACTACGCCACAGTCCTTGCTATCATTAAGTTAATTTATATTTCAGCCTGAAAATATTCTCGTTAAGAAACATACTAGTTATCGTGAAGTGGATATAGTCATCAAGTTAACTGACTTCGGCCTGAGCAAGTTGTTAGACAAGCACAGTAAAGCACAAACACGTTGCGGGACAGTATATTTTGAAGCGCCAGAAGTTCGTCAAGGTCCACAATACGACTATACAGCCGACATATGGAGTCTAGGAATACTATTGTATTATATGTTTTTGTAAGTATATACAAATAAATAGTACTGTCAATTTAAATAAATTCTATGTAACCATGTAGCAAGGATATCCCTGATATTTTCAACGAAGAAATTTCGTTAGACGCACAAGACTTTTCTAATATATCCGATCATGTAATTGCTTTAATAAAAGCCATGTTAGTACCAGAGCCATCAACGAGAATCAAGATAAACGGAATAATGGAACATCCGTGGATCCAAGAGGTAACGAGATATTGACTGTCATTTTATTCCTGAAATTAAACTCCAGATAATGTTTTCAGGATCAATACGTAAAACAAAAATTAGAAGCTGTTTTCAATCAGGAAAAAGAAGATAGGTCAAACGAATTCGAGGTGACAAGATTTCCATTTTCATCCCAAAGAACTGTCGCAAATCTTTCCGAAAACCGAGTCTAGTTGGCTTTTTGTCTTTGAGTCTTCTAACAACCACTTGATTTTTGTGGGCATTGTGTTTTATTATACTAAGTATATATGTACACATTTTGAATTTTCTTTATACTTTATTATATGTATATATCTATAATCATAAATATATGATGTAACTATAATAAAAAGAATATTTTTGCACCTACAACGATAATGAGATTTATTCCGGATAAGAACATTTTAATTACAACACTTTAAGGAATTCATTCGTCGGTAATAAATTACAATAAATTGCAAATTAAACGTTCGTTCCAGATTTTTAGTGTTATTAAAAAAAAAAAAGAACAGCAGTTTTTTAAAGAAAGTAATACACTTGTCGAAACGTAGAATTTGCCCAATCCAATTAAAAATAAGCTGGTTAAAATTTAAATGTTATTAATACCTATTCTTAATTACTTCGAGCACAGGCTAGTCGGCCCAGTTGTTTGGCTAAATGATAATCTGGTTGTTTTTCTGCATAGTGACGTTGCCCTATTGTTAATTCACTAACAGTTGCTTCTAGTTTGTTAAATATGTGGGATTTTTTTTTTTCAAAAATATAGCATTAAATGTATGACAATCTGGGACAAATGGGATCTATAATTCAAATTTTGAATCATATTTATATATTTGATAATTCGAGTTTATAGTGTTATTAAATTTAATTCTTTTTTACTAATTCCTAATTTCACAAATATCCTAACAATATAAGTTAATAGGCAATAATGTAATAATGATCATGGGCGTAGTTAGAATTTGATCTAAGGAAGGGAGGCGGGGCATTAGAGTTGGCTTGGCCCCTTCCTGCCCCTCTCTGGCTACGCCCATGATGATACCTCTTAATATTTTTGTGTCTCAATTAATCCTTTCAACTTAATAAAAAGTAATAATTAATTTAAATTTTCCGCGTCTACTACCCTTAAAAATGGCAATTTTAACCCTGCCACCAACTTAAAATACCCACGAAATTCAAACACCATTTAGAAATAAAAATGAGGGTACAAAATTAATATGTTAATAATGTGCTTTAATGACTTTAACATATAAGCGATTAAAATATTGCCATCGGCTAATAACATTTTCCAAAAATACTATTTATGCGTATTTTAGGCAAAGACGAAACTATTTGTGTAAACATTGTCAAACATGTAGCAAGTGCTTCTAATATATGCAAATATTTATAACGAGTTTAATAAAAAAAAAACTTTAGATAGGAGTAAAAACGTAGGCTTCCACGGCCAGAGTCGGTTGAAACTAAACGTGTTCCGGGTTTGAACCGTGTCATGTCGTTGGTTAAAATAAAACTCGACGTTTCGCCCACAATCGCATGGGGCTTCTTCAGGAGAGTGGCGACAACAGTTAGCACGGTAACTCAACGTGTGAACCACGCCAGGGGCGAAACTAACTGAGCGGGAAGCAGTTGGTTTTCGCCTCTGGCATGGTTCACATGTTGAGTTACCGTGATTAACTGCTTCTCGCTCAGTTAGTTTCGCCTCTGGCGTGGTTCACACGTTGCTAACTGTTGCCACCACTCACCTGAAGAAGCCCCATACGATTGTGGACGAAACGTCGAGTTTTATTTTAACCAACGACATGACACGGTTCAAAACCGGAACACGTTTAGTTTCAACTTTAGATAGGAGGTTTCAAAATTGTGCATCCTCAAGAGATTTTTATAGAATGAAAAGTTAAAAAATCTTCAATTCATTAGGGATTTTCTTTCCCTAGATGTTGAAACACCGTTGCAACTATACATGACGATATTCCCTAAGCCTAAAATAAATTCCAGAGAAGAGTACTGACGTATAAATTTTGTTTTGTACGGCTTATTTATCAAAATATGATTTACGAAACTACTTTCGAAATAAAACTTGTTTCTTAATACTATCATTAATAAGATAAACGCTTGACCTTTTTGAATTTTTTTTTTCCTAAAGATTCTCCAAAATAGAGTAATTTGATTGGCTCGCTGCTCTCAATACTCAAATATGATTGGATACTGGGCGATAGTGTTTAGGTTATCTGGAAGCTGCTTACACAAACTCGTACGATTTAATTCCTTCACAATCGTTACAGTAATAGCAGCAGTATCGAGCCAAATAGAAAGTAAGTAATCACAGTTAATGACCAGTTCTCGTTTTCGGTTTAATAGAAAAAAATGGCTGCTAACGTATTAGTTATTGGAAGTGGTGGCAGAGAGCATGCAATCGTATGGAAATTATCCCAAAGTAATCAAATACGAAATATTTACGCAGCTCCAGGTAGTTACGCTATCGGAAGTGTAAATAAAGCTACAAATGTGGATGTAGATATTAAAGATTATGATGTAAGTATCAATTTAAACACATCGATTTTATACTCTCTAAATAAATTTAGAAATTAGCCGATTGGTGCAAATCTAACAACATTCTACTTGTAATCGTCGGCCCAGAAGATCCATTAGCTAATGGTATTGCTGATGTATTAACATCGAATGGAATATACGTATTTGGTCCGCAGCAAAATGCCGCAAGAATTGAATCCGATAAAAACTGGGCAAAAAGTTTCATGGATAGGCATAAAATACCAACAGCAAAATGGAAATCCTTTACGAATGCAAATGAAGCTAAAGATTTTATAAGAAATGCAGACTTTCCAGCGTTAGTAGTGAAAGCAAGCGGTCTAGCTGCCGGTAAAGGTGTTATAGTTGCTTCCAACAAAGATGAAGCTTGCGTTGCAGTGGATGAGATATTAATCGAGAGAAAGTTCGGATCTGCTGGTGAAACTGTGGTTATCGAAGAATTCTTGGAAGGCGAAGAGATTTCGGTTAGTAAAAATGTCATATGATAAGGTTCAATCATATTATTTTCAAAATAGGTTTTATCATTCTGCGATGGAAACACCATCAAAATTATGCAACCTGCGCAAGATCACAAACGCATATTCGATAATGATCAAGGTCCTAATACTGGCGGAATGGGTGCGTATTGCCCTTGTCCACTTCTTGACGAGAAAGGTTTGAAAATTGTTAAAGAAGCGATTTTACAACGGACTGTTCAAGGATTACAGCATGAGAATATTCGATACATTGGTAATTTTTTCCTTTAAATTCTCTTGGTTTTGATAAAAATTTTATTTAAAACATTTTAGGAGTACTATATGCAGGTTTAATGTTAACAAAGGATGGCCCAAAAGTGTTAGAATTTAATTGTCGATTTGGTGATCCCGAAACACAAGTTATTCTGCCATTATTAGAATCAGATTTGTATAGTTTAATGATTGCCTGCTGTAACAGCAGTTTGGATACGACGGTTTTAAAATGGAAGGCAAATGTTTCTGCCGTTGGTGTCGTAATGGCTTCTCGAGGTTATCCAGAGTCTTCTAGCAAAGGACAAGTTATTACGGGTGTGTAAGCCTAATTTTTTGGGAAATAATCATATAATAAAATAATCAAAATACTATTGTCTCCATTTTAGGAATTGATATAGTTAACAAAACTCCAAACTGTATGGTGTTTCACAGTGGGACTGCTTTCAAAGATGGTAATTTAGTCACAAACGGGGGTAGGGTATTGATTGCCGTTAGTATTGCAACTCGCTTAACTACCGCAGCAGCTTTAGCTATGAAATCGTGCAACGAAATCACGTTTGAGGGATCACAGTATCGAAAAGATATTGCCCACAAAGGAATTGCATGGTATTATTTATTCCTTTTCCTAATAGGTTCACTATATTTTTTTATTATGATTTTTTATATAGCGCAATACTCCAATCAGGTAAATTAACTTACAAGGCAAGTGGAGTTGATATCACTGCAGGGAATGATCTCGTTGCACATATAAAACCGTTAGCCAAATCTACTAATCGATTGGGTGTTTTGGGTGGCTTGGGAGGTTTCGGGGGGTTATTCGATTTGAAGGCAGCAGGATTTAAAGATCCTGTGCTTGTTTCCGGTACTGATGGTGTGGGAACTAAATTGAAGGTGAATTATAAATTCATTTAAATGAATACTATCTGCAATAAATAAAATTTTTCATAGATAGCGCAAGAAATGGGCATTCACAACACGATTGGTATAGATTTAGTGGCAATGTGTGTCAACGATGTCTTAGCAAATGGGGCCGAGCCACTATTTTTCTTGGATTACTTCGCCTGTGGCGCGTTAGATGTCGCTGTCGCTAAGCAAGTCATAGATGGCGTTGCAGAAGGATGTCGACAAGCTGGATGTTCACTTATAGGTATGGATACAGATCCGCCGTGCACGAATTCAAATACTTACCTAATCTGGATTAACCTTTTTTTTTTATTCTATTCATCTCTAAGGGGGCGAAACTGCCGAAATGCCTGACATGTACCCTTCAGGGGAATACGATCTAGCTGGATTTGCCGTTGGGGCAGTTGAAAGAGATCAAATTCTCCCCCAAATGTCAAAAATTCAAGTTGGCGACGTCGTTATAGGGCTGCCATCTAGCGGAGTACATAGTAACGGGTTTAGTATGGTTAGAAAAGTTATGGGATTGGCTAATGTTGGATACAAAGATAAGGCACCGTTTAGTACTAATGGAAAGAGTTTTGGTAAGAACGAATTATACATTGTGTCAAGAAAAATAATAAATAAATAAAAGATGAATTTATGTATTAGGTGAAGAATTATTAACCCCAACAAGAATTTATGTAAAAGCCATGAAGGATACAATTAAGACCGGTAAAGTAAAAGCTTTCGCACATATTACTGGGGGTGGCCTTATCGAGAACATCCCTAGAGTTCTACCAGCGAACTTCGCAGTTAAATTAGATGCTAGAAATTGGAGAATTCCCGAAGTATTCGCTTGGTTGGCAGTTGTAGGTACGACACAACCAAAAAATGAGATTGAAATTTTTATACATTGACTTCTTATCTTATTTCAGGTGGAATAAATGAGATTGAGCTGTTACAAACGTTTAATTGTGGAATTGGTGCTGTAGTAATTACTGCGAAAGAAAATGAGGCTTCTATTTTGAATTTGTTACAAGAATATGATCCACTTTGTATCGGAAAAGTTGTAGCTTCTATCAATGGTAGTGTATATTCATTGTAACTATATTTCACGAAAGTGCATTTGCAAACATATGTCAGTATAACCTTTTTTGATGTTTTGAGGAGTTCAATTTTAAATTTTGCATTACAATTTTCTAGGTAGTTCATCAGTTATTGTTAACAACATGACTGACGTTATGGAATCCAGCATGAGGAAATACGTACCCCAAGCTGTGAACTTAAACGCCACGCCAAAGAAGAAGGTTGGGGTACTCATATCAGGGACAGGAACCAATTTACAAGCCCTAATAGATGCAACGACAAATCCAACCAGACATATTGGAGCTGAAATAGTACTTGTTATTTCGAATAAACCCGATGTTGAAGGCTTAAGGCGTGCTGAAAGAGCAAACATTCCAACGAAGGTGAATATTTTTAATTTCTCTTTAGAATTTTCCCAAATATCTTCCAAAAAGCCATTGTGAGAAATTTATAAATTACAGAAGAAAATTAAGACACCTTTCATCTGCGATGTAGGTGAGTTAAAATGGTTTTCGGATTAAGACTACTTCGTCAAACTATGGATTGACCGTAAGTCAGCATAAATGTGTCACATGTTGCAGTATTATTTTTTTTATTATTATATTGGGTGCTTTATATTTAGGGCTTAAATATTGCTTCAGTGCTGCAATGAGTTGCATAAACTGCTCGTCTTTATTAGTTTTTATCCCAAAAATTATTTTTTTATTGTCACAGTTGGCTGCGAAATAAAAGAACGAACCCTTATTTATATATTCATAATAAAATATTCCAATTCAAAATTAATAAAATGTACAGGATGTTTTACTAGAAACTTCAAAATCAGCATTGAAATATTCAAACCAAATTCACTGTCAACATTGATGTTTTACTACCAAGAATATGACATAACCTGTAAATGTTGCCAAAGATCTCCAAAAATTGCCTTTTTCATGTATGCGTACCTATTGTATTGTTGTAATGTTCATTTAGGTTCTCAAACATACAAATTTCTCATCACGTGAAGAATTCGATGAAGCTATGCATGATGAATTGGTGAAAGCAGGCATCGATATTGTGTGTCTGGCAGGTTTTATGCGTATCCTAAGTGGTGCTTTTACAAGAAAATGGAAGGGCCGCTTAATTAACATCCACCCAGCACTACTGCCATTATTTAAAGGTACTCATGCCCAAAAGCAAGCTTTGGAAGCTGGTGTAAGGGTTAGTGGGTGTTCTGTACACTTCGTAGAGGTAAATTTTGTTTTAAATGTAGGAATTTAGTGATTGATGTATATATCGAATGTTTTGGTTGTACACAGGAAGATGTTGATGCTGGAGCTATAATTACACAAGAAGCAGTTCCTATTTATGTTGGAGACACTGTTGAGGTCCTAACAGAAAGAATAAAAACAGCGGAGCATCTGGCGTATCCGAGAGCGCTGCAGTTATTGGCAACTGAACAAGTGAAGTTGGGGATTGATAAGAAATTGATATGGAATATGAAATAAAGTTATTATTTTTGTTTTAAGTAAATGTTATGTTTGTTAACTTGTTTTATTTTTCTAAATAAAACTAAAACGTTATCCTTACGAAATTTTATTTCAATATGAGTATCATTTTTCTAACTAGCAACGCAAATAGAACAAAAGATATCTTACAACGAAAATATTGCAAATATATTACACCAAGGTTCGTGCTAGTCTGAAAATAAACATGGAAACGTCACATACGAGTATATTTATATTTTAGAGAGTAAACTTAGAATGTACAATTGTATAAATATTTGTTAAGGTTTCGTTTTGTTGAATGTACAAATATATACCATACAATAAGGCTAAATTAGTTTATCATCGTGATAATGCAGTGGTGTGCGATATTTTTATAATTACCTACTTCAATTTCAAACTTCCCGCCATATAAGAAATAGGGTGAAGTGAGTTACGATTAAATTAAAAAACAAAAAAAGAGCGATGTACCTACATTGCAAATATTTCACAGCCTACTGCATAAATCGCAGATTCCGTTTAAAGACGAAAATCATCGGCGTTACTTCAAAAACTCGTTATCGCAACATTCACTTAGACTACATGTCAAACCATTATAATGTTCAACTTCGACATCTTCCAGATTCACTTCATTCCCAACACTATTCATGGTAGAGTCTTCATTGTCATCATCATCGATATCTTCGTAAACCATCGATGTCGAAGCCGAACTTTCCGAAACCTCCCGAATAGAGTCTATGGTTGATGACAAATTTCTAATTGCTTCTTGAAAATTGCCTTCGATATCGCCGAGGAGATTCTCCATATTTTCTTTGTCATCCGCGGTCGCAGATGGCGTTGATTTTTGCTTGATAGGGTGATGTATGCTGCATCCTCTACAGTTGTTCTCATTCTTGTTGCTTCGGGAAGACACGGTCATTTTTCGCATGAAATCACGATACGATACGTGGTCTGGATCGGCACGAGGTTCGTACAAGGACCATTTGTTAGTTCGCATTCGTTTACGGTGTCTGGATGTCGTGTTAATTCCTACAATTGTCGATAGGGGAAGGACCGCTTCATCTTCGAAGGATAATTCGTTCTTTTCTTCGAGATCTGTGTGGAATTTTTAAATTAAATTAGAGATTGTCAGTTTGTCTTCTTATTTTGGTAAATTAATATTAATTATATATCTTGCGAAGAACGCCCCAGCGATGATTAATTTTTGAATTCTACGTCACAAGTCACACCCTCATTTGCTTGAGGGAGAGTAGTAAATACTATCCGAACCGGCGCCTCGTACTTCAATAAAATCCAGGGATTTACAGCCACAGACAAAATTATTGGCACTTCTCTTTAACAAAGTTGAAATTAATCTAATACATTTACCTTCGAGTTTTGGAGGTAAAAGCCAGAAATATTCGTTTTTTATTAGCCTCGACAGTCCGGGTATACTGTGGTATAGTCTTATCAATTTCGGATGCTTCTTTATCACCATTAAACACTTCATCTGCAGTGTGGAATCTAGTGATAGAGAACAAGTAAGCCTCATTGCAGATTGAGCCGCCGTTGAGCATACCATAGGGTACAAGTCTTTGGTTTTAAGTCCACGAAATGCTACACCTAGATTATTTCAAATAAAAAAGATCCTGTTTACAATGATGGGTGAACACATGGAACCCAGTAAATATCCCTGTTGTTCCTAGAGATATCATAATTAAATTTGATTAAGTCGGAACAATTGCTTCGGGAATTTGTGGATTCCCGTTGGCAACCGTGCGAGAAAAAGATTTTAATGCTAACATGGCAACCTACTAAACGTCTACTACCTGCTTTTTGATATCTCTAGAAAATCCAGAGATATCTACTTGGTTCCACACATTTACCTATCGTTGTATATTGAAAATAATATTTGAGGGTAATTATTTTGGAACGTGACTGTATTTTGATTGAACGAAAAATTTGTCTTTGTTGAGAAATTATAGTCATGGATAAAAATATTAATCGTTTTTGTTGTAAAATCTCAAAATAAATTTATTTATCGTAAATAAACGACACACTTTGTAAAAAAAAAAAAACAAAAAAAATGATTTTATAATAAATGTGTATTACAGAAAAAAAAATAACATAACCGATTTTCATTGTTTAAACTTCTTTAATTAAAACAAAAGTAGAAATTATATGATCCATTCTAAACGATTTTAAACAATGTTAATGAGTCACTGCATTTGCAATAAAGACGATTTCGTAAGATATGTGCATTACATCCAATTACAAAATAAAAAAATAACTATTTTAGAACTGTGAATTACGATTGACGTTCAAAAAATTAGCGTCAATGTGCTAATAAAAATTTAATTAAGAAAATATACTGATATGTAACTTATTATCTAAAGTGCAACTTGAAAATAGTTTAATCTCTCCACATGATTGACTGTAAATATAAAACTAATTCCGCTAATCACTCTAATGATATGAATTTAAACGCTTAATGCATTTATCAACAAAAAAAATGATGAAACGGTTGGAGATATCAATCTAATTTGGTATAAACTGGGAGAAATTGCTAAACAGAGGATTTTTAAAAATTACCTAATGATTTTCGGTTCAAATAGTATTCCAAGGTCCCCGTACACATATCCAAATGAACACCTATAATACTTCCTAACCCAAAAACTAAGCCGTACTTTCGTACAAGCTTGTCATGTTGTATTATGCCACGATATGAGTAACCCCACGATTGATCATCGTATCCTAGCATACTGCAAAACTTATATTGTCTTTCATGTAACAATACTTTGGAAGTACCAACTCCAACCATCTAAGCATTATAAAGAAATTATAGGTATTACATCAGAATTCCTCTATCTGTGAGATTAGTAAAACTCACCACATCCGTTCCGTATAATTTAGTAAGTATCTTAATTTCCCAGTAATGATGCATGTTTGGTTTCAATACATCGTTCCCTCTCATTGCTGCAGTTCCTGAGCTGTAAATCGGATGAAATAGCACCTCTCTATCGTCCTGCGATAGGACGTGCAAATTACCCGCCTGTTGTTCCCATTTCCATTTGAAAATGTCGATGTTTTCGCCACAGGAGCACTGCAATTTGCCATCTTTTAAGTCACTGTTTTGATACGAACAAAACGATTCCCAATCTCTAAGACATATGCCATTTTGACTCGCGTGCAATAGATAAACGGCCATGGTTATATGACATCGATTTACACATCTACTTATTTACTACTTTCAATTCTCATAACGCTTGCATAAATGAAAAAAAAAATGTTGTTTACATTTAAAATGATGAACTCTACATCGAATTGACTAGGTTCACGAATTATTTGACAGCTTTACAGTGCGACAAAGTTGAGAATATAAAAACAATCGTTAAAAGCGCTATTAATAATGTTCGAATGCAAATGTAATTCACGCTGGACAACTTCTCTACGCAATAAATACTTTTGCACAATATCCCGCACATTATTTATTGTAATAGAGGCGGCTCGAAAACGCTATTTTATTTTCTAATGTTGGTATCTGTATGGGAACTTTTGAAATGATATGTTTTCCTATTACTATTTATAAACGCTTACATTGTGACTATATTATCTTATTATTAATTGACCATATTCTGATAAGGATGTTAACTTTTTTCCTTATAGAAACGAGACATTAAAGGTCAATGCTCTAAAAAATTTCCAACGTTTAATTTCGCGTAAATAACTCATTCTTGAAGGAGGAAGTGTATCTCCCGATTAATAATATACAGCGGCTGCCAAAAGTATTAACCTTGCCACGGACCCTGTAGAATGTTCTTTATGGACGGAAACTAAATAGTATATTTCAGACCTACCGCCAGCAAATAGGTCTACAAGAACATTTTTTTAACGAAATTTAAATACAATTTTTTTCCACAGCTCCAGTTCCAAACTGAATTATTTAATTAACATTAAAGTTTCTTTAATGTTAATTAAATTAAAATAAAAAATTAAAATATTTTGCAATACAAACTCCAAAGGTGAGGAAGGACCCGTTTCCTCACAGAATTATCGTCCTATAAGCATACCACCAATTCTTACAACGTCTTTCAAAGGTGTCTGAATTCTTTATACTAAACAGGCTAGCGAATGAATCTGTGTTCTTCCAAATGAGCAATTTCGAATGGGCTACTTAACTGATTCGACTTTCTGACGCATTAAGAGATCCTCTTGAACGAAAGGAGACTATTGAAATGGTCTTTTTAGCTATAGTGCGGACCTTCGATACGATATGGTGTTAGAGACGTATAGAACTTGATTGAACCTCAAGGGTCGCTGTTGGATTCAAAGTTATGTATGCTCTATACAAGCGACATTCCGAGGCATCCGAACTAAGAGAATGGAGACGGAAAGTGGATGGGACCAAATTTGTGGTTACCCGGTTCATGAGAACAAAAGGAGCAGAATCGGAGAAACTAAAAATTGGCAACAGAGAGCTCCTGTGGGGAGGATCTTTACCTGAATTGCATCAAGATCAAATATGCACGAGCAAGAAACATGTTAATCCCACTCTTGACGAATTTCAGAACCAAAATTTCAATGTATAAGAAGTGCTTGAGGTACCCCTCCTCTCTCTATACATTTTCCGAAAATAATTTGCATAATCCTTAAGACTGCGTTTAAAGTTACTTACAATTTTAAAATCATGCAAGCTTTTGAAAAGGGCTGTACTACGAAATGGAGCGATTTAATCGATAAAAAAATATTGTCAGGTTGCCAATCTTCCTTTATCAGTAGACACTGCTTCCGTCCCGCCCTTAACAGACACCACTGATTTTAATAAACAAAGTTTGTTTATAGAGAGCAGTAAGTAAAAAGAATTTTATTTACAATTCGCGTTACAAAGAAATCAACGGAATTTTTTTGACTTCTATTTTTAATCTGGAACGGAAGAAAATACGAAAATTGAGATTAAATGAAACAACACTCTTTTGAAAAAATTGTTTTAATATCATCCATTACGTAATACAAGTAACAATAGAAGCTTATCCAAAAGAAGATGGGAGAATATCTAAAAAATAATTTAAATATCCTACGTAGAAAAGGCGAAATTAACAACACTATAAAACATACTTTACTAGATTAAAATATTATCAATAAATTAAGTGTACAATGTGTTCCGTTATAAATAGTAAATAAATGGGTGGACTTATCGATTAAAAACGGCGTTCCTTTTCATTTCTCAACTAAATTGTTACTAGAATACATGTAGATTTTTAAAAATGAGAAAAATTGTTAAAAATATATTTTCTTAGAAAGGCTAATACACCGTTTCAAGTGGAAAGTATAATATTAGACAAAGATATAAATACTTTTCTTCCGT
This sequence comes from Oryctes borbonicus, assembly GCA_902654985.2. Classification (NCBI taxonomy): domain Eukaryota; kingdom Metazoa; phylum Arthropoda; class Insecta; order Coleoptera; family Scarabaeidae; genus Oryctes; species Oryctes borbonicus. The sequence goes on along the minus strand of LR736871.1, from coordinate 4,218,845 downwards.
TTTAAATTTTATTCGTCCTAATACAAAAGTCTTATCATAATTTATTTCGGGGAGATACCAAATTGGTAGCCTTTTCACTGTCGATTCCCAGCGCTGACGATAACAAGTTAACAACGCTTCGTACGTCGGTATTATCGTAATCTGTAACGAAAATGTTTAATGGGCGTTTCATAAATGTAATTTTCGACATTTAATTGGCAGAATACACACCATCGTTTGTTATTTCTTTTTCTAATTTCAGCTTCTCCTGAGTTAATTGCCACATGCCTTCTTCGATGGTTCCTTTTGAGATTAACCTGTACACGCTGACCGGATTTTGTTGCCCCATTCTATGACAGCGGTCCTCGGCTTGCTTGTCATTGTACGGGTTGAAGTCTATGTCATGTATGATAACAGTATCTGCCGCCGTTAGATTTATTCCCAAACCACCAGCTTTAGTTGAGAGTAAGAATATGAATACGCTTGGATCACTTGTAAATTCATCTATCAATTGCTGCCTACCGAAAACAATCCGTTTATATTTTACAAAAACGAAAACTATAATTTCACCTTATAGTGACCGGAGTACTACCATCAAGTCTTAAATACGAATGATCTCTTAGCTGAAGATATTCCTCCATTACGTCTAACATTATTACATACTGACTGAAGATTAGAACGCGGTGTCCATGATCCTTTAATTCCTTCAATTTCTTGTCGAGGTATAAGAATTTACCAGATGTTGTAATTAAATTATCTGGCAAGCTTAGATCTTCCAAACACTAGAACAATTCGAAGCAGAATATAATTGATAATAAAATCATTCGACACACATCGTTTATCCAAAACGTGAGTATAGGGAAAACAATAGAGGGAGCGGAAAATTAAAATTTTTTAAACGAAAATAATTTAATAGCTGCTTACTTTGAATTGCTTAGTCATCGTATGTATTTCAAAATCGGACATACAAGCTAGGTCATCAATAATATACTGCTCGACTGTGTCTTTATAACCTGGATCGACAGCCAACTTCTTTGCGATTTCGGGGAGGTCCTCATATTGATAATGGTACCTTAAAAGCAGGGGGTGATTGCTTAATTTACGCAAATCGGACATCATAGTGACTCCGTTGTAGTTCCCATTCTCCTAAAAATGCAATTATTATATCTAGATCACCTTCGATCGCTTGAAATAGTAAAATCTAGTACGTTATTTCCAGCCTCTTTAAACGAGGCGACTAAATTAACATATTGCTCTTCTTGTGTAAACGCCATAGGAATCTGAAGCATGTAATCGTCTTTTTTAGGCAAATCCTGCAGGACATCTCGTTTTAATCTACGTAACACGAAGGGTTTCATAATTCTCTTCGCATGTCCAATTTGTTCTTTTTCGAATTGTGGTAATATGTCATTATCAGCATCTTTAGCTTTCTATAAATGTTATAAGATGAGAAAAAGTCATGTAAAATGTGCAGTACTATTACCGAGGTCTTTTGGAATAGATTTTTTAAATCCTCAGTTTTTTCTGAGAAAATATTCGGCATCACAAAAATTAATAACGACATCAATTCCAATAAATTGTTTTGCAAAGGTGTACCGGTCAGTAAAATTCGTTTTGATGCCTTAAAAAAAATTACTATAAGATAGATCTATGATGAAAATAACAAATTTCTAATTACCTTGATTCTAATCAAACTTTCATATCTCTGCGTGTTCATATTCTTTAACATATGGGCCTCGTCAAAGACAACATAATGCATTGGAGTGACACGGAACATTTTCTTCTCTTCAGGTCCGCTGCTCACCATCGTATACCTAATCAAATTTGATTTGTAAGAAAAAAAAAAAATAGGGAAAAAAGTATATATGAAAGTGCTTACGTTGTAAGAACCACATCGTAATCCTTGTGCTTCCCTTCTGCAAACAGCATTCTCATGTGTCTGCGTTCTTCAGTTGTCCCATAGTATAGAAGGACATTCAATTCAGGGCACCATCGCTCAAATTCATTTTGCCAATTTTCTATAAAAATCTCAATTGGGTATATTGAATAAAAAGGTTATTTAGTATTATTTAGCGAGGAGAGAATATTACGCTATTAAAGAAAGAAATAATCAAATAATTCCCAACAATTAAAAAATCACTCCAATTTTCAAGCTGAGTGCTTAACCGGAGTTAGCGACTTAAAATATTCCCACTACTTACAGCACTAAATTCAACATACCTAATGTAGATGAAGGCACCACAACCAAGTGTGTAGTCTTTGCTAGGTTAGTTTCCTTGAGATATGCCAGAAATGATATCACCTGTACAGTTTTACCTAAGCCCATTTCATCTGCTAAAATACCATTGACGTCCTGATTGTGTAAAACGGCCAGCCAATTTACACCAACCATTTGATAACTTGTCAATTTTAACCTAGGAATGGGATTTTCAAAGCTTAGAATTATGTGAGAAGAATTGTAAAATCAATCGAATTCAACATACTCGTGGGTTAATAATTTAGGTTGTTCCTTAATCATTAGTTCCTTCCCAATAGCTCGCTCTAAACTTTGAGATAAATTCGAGCACCTTTTCATTAGCTGTTTGATATTGTTTCGTGTTATTAATACTTGTTGGGCAGCATTTAGAAGATCGGTGCTTAAATTTTTGTTTTGTTGTAATTTTTCTACCTGAAATATATAACATTAGACTGTATCTCTGGAATGTTAAAAGGTTCTCATGCATACCAAATCTATCCAGCTTTCAAACGGTCGACTAGCAATAATCGCATCGATTTTCTTCTTCGAACAAGATGCCATCAACTGTAATTCATTAGGCGTAGCAGATTGCATAAATTCCAACACTCTCTTCTTGTCACTGGTTAATTCATTAGTGATTTCAACATCGGAATCGTCATCACTATCGTATACCCTGTTATCTACATAAGATTTAGCATCCGTGCTATCGTTGCTATCGTCTTCGTCGACTGTTTTCTGCCGTTTAACTAATGGAAATGAATAAGCATTTGTGCAATGTAAAATAAACTTACTTCGACTTGAAAAATTCTCTGATACTCCCTTACGTTTCATGTTATTCATGTTAATAACCCTGCTATTTGCTGAAGTAAGTATTTTATTTGTATTGATCGTATTACTATGTGATTTCTTCCAAGATTCGAAATCTATATCAATTGTTTTGTTATATTTATCAGTTAGTTTCTTCACAGCCAAATTAATCACAAAGTCATGATCAGTTAAAGCCTCGTAAACCTCCTATGATGAGAAAAAGACTCGCAAACATTTCACGTTTAAAATGCTAAAGTACTTACGAAAGCTTCTACACCTGGGAACATATTTATAAGGTATCGAACTTTAGTTTCTTTCTCGAGTATAAGTTCGTTTGGTGGACGTGCGTTATTTGAATTGCTTGAGGTAGATTGTTCAGCTGCGTTCGAATGCGTAACAGCTCTATTAGTTTCACAATCGGAGTCCGAATCTGGTGCTTGGATTATACGACGACGTGTCGACGTTGCTTTATTTTCTAATACTTCATTGTCGGATGCTGTAAACGAAAGCTTTCAATTAATATCGAAAATACCTCGATGTAACATTAACTTACATGGATTTAAATGTCCCGACATGATCGCTGGTTTCTTCTGGAACCGATATTCGGTCAGCTTAATCAAAGATTCCTGAGGCATAATTACAATTATCTAAAAAAATCGATGCGTAAATGCGTTTTATCACGACGAGAAATTACCGGACACCGTGGAATAAAGGGTGATACGCCATGCTCTTCGTGTTCTTTGCAAGAGCAGAATTTTTTTTTCGTAGAACGCCTAATTTATCTCCTAAAAATCACGCTATCTTTGTTTAGTTAATTGATTCTGAATAATTTATCCTACTCTATTTACCTAGTTCGTATTAGGGATGAAAGGTGGCGCTAATTTCTGACATCGGCTCTAGTTCTTTTCAACATTTTGGCAGAAGGTTAATAATTTTTTGAGAGAAAATGGCTGGTTTAGCTAAAAGCATTCGAGTCGTTACGAGACAAGCTGCATTGTTGCGTTCATATTCCACTAGACCGGCTAGTTTTGCGCTGCAGAAATGGCAAAAATCACAAAATGACCTTCTACATCAACAAAACTCCTATCTGACGTCCAATCAGGTATTACGTAAAAATTAAAGAAATACCCCTTTATTTCCTCAATAAAGCTGAAATACTCCTACTTTTTGATGCACAATTAAACTATTAAAACGCAGAAAAAAATATACACACATTACATAATCACATAACCTCACATACTCAACACTATGGCTCAATAATCAACAAAATTATTTAAAACGTTTTCTCTCTGCAATTACCTTTACGCAGATTCAGTGGAGGTACTACAGTCCAGATTTAGTAAAACCTAAGCTATCACCAAAGGAAATCGAAACACGCGTGTTGAAAGTTTGCGCTTCTTTTGATAAAGTCACCGCAGATAAGGTATTACCAAATTTTCATTTATATTTTTACATTACAGAGGCATGTTCTTCCACTAGTGCGAAGTTATAGCGCCAAGCCGCCACTATCGTTAAAATTAATAACAGATAGAGTTCTATTGGTGCTCCAACTATATGATAAAATCGAACCTACTAAGGTATGTTTTTTTTTAGCACAAGTGGTTCAACTGTCTCTGCAAAATCGATTGTTACCATTCTATTGATCGATCTTCATTTTGTTTTAGCTAAAATTAGAGTCTCATTTTATCAACGATTTAGGTTTAGATTCCTTGGATCATGTAGAAGTTATAATGGCGATGGAAGATGAATTCGGTTTTGAAATCCCGGATTCCGATGCTGAGAAATTATTACGACCAGCGGATATTGTTAGATACGTAGCAGACAAAGAAGATGTTTACGCATAATAGAGAACCGCATTCATTTCGCGAGAAAAAATAGGTTTTAATTTCTTTCATTTCACATCTCTTTTGGGAATCTTTCCTTCAAAAGAATTTATGAATTATGATCCTTGTATTTAGATAGAAATAAATACTGTACGATTTATTGATTTTGTTTCGTTAATAAAATTTTTTGGAAATATGGTTTGATTTTAATTAAAGTGTACATGCGTCAATTGTACACACACCCTTGTGAGGTCTAAATTCATGTATTGCACAGTTTTTCTTTCAGCTCCTGTTTAATGTTTAGTACAATTAACTATAAGATATGCAACTAATTTTTTTTTTTATGTAATTTAAATTTTCTACCAACCGTAAGTATGTTTAAGTTGGTAGTAGGCTCACAAGCGTGGCGCCAACGGAAATACAGATTTGTGTGTATTTGGTTTCATATAAAACGTATATTCAAAAATGTGCAATTTGCGGGTAAATATCATGTTTTTTACAGGAGAAATATGATTCAATCAGATTTATATGTGTCTTTTATAAATATAATAGATACAAATCATGTTTCTAAAAAAAAATTAATTTTAAATTTGCCTCGAAATAATGTATTAAAGAGCGCCATCTATTTCGAATTTTTATTTATGATGAACAGGTTGGCAATTTGGATATTGACATCTCGTTACAAAACACCGCAAATATTGTGAATTGACGTCATGAAAAATTAAACATCTTTGTTGACTTGTCAAAAATATTAGCGTAGAAAGCGTAAATATGGGAAACGTAGATACCAAATTAAATTTTCGGAAAGCCGTCGTCCAACTTACATCAAAAACGGACGTAAGTACACCCGTTACTAACATTTTCATCCCCAATTTGCAGTACGTTATATTCGATTAACACCCACGATTTTCACCAGCCGATCGATGCTAATGACGACGCGTTTTGGGAACAATTTTGGTCTGAAAACGTTAATAATGTACAAGACATATTTACGCTGGTACCGGCCCCTGAAATCAGGGCTTTGAGAGAAGAAGCACCATCAAACCTTGCCACCTTATGTTACAAAGCGGTCGAGAAATTAGTTAAAGCTGTTGATAATAGTTGTAGGACGCAACATGAACAGCAAACTGGTAAAATATGTTTAGGAAAATGCATCAGAATGATGTTTAATTTCTACAATTGTAGTTTTAAATTGTGTCCGGTTATTAACGAGGGTTCTACCATATATATTTGAGGATCCTGAATGGAGGGGATTCTTCTGGTCATCATTACCTAGTCAAAATGAAGATGAAGATGAATCTTTACCGTTAGCACAATCTTTATTAAATGCTATATGTGTAAGTTATAAAAATATACGTTTCATATTAAACGATATTTAAAAAAAAAACATTTTCTTATAGGATCTTTTATTCTGTCCAGATTTTACGGTTATGGGAACACGTAAATTAGGTCCTGTAAGTAATAAAAAATACTTATACAACAGCGAAACATTTCTTTTGTTTCCTAGGATAAAGCAGAAGATTTAAACGCGATAGATAGCTGCGAATACATCTGGGAGGCTGGTGTGGGCTTCGCGCAAACTCCACCGCGAACCCCTCAAGTCGATCTGAATCGAACTGAATTATTAAAGCTGCTTTTGACTTGCTTTAGTGAAACGATGTATCAGCCACCTATTGATATAAGTCAGAGCCCTAACAAATGGATTGCGTAAGTCCATTTCTCCATGTTTCCAAAATTTTAATGGTTTTCTCTTATAGATATTTAACTTCAGCTGAAAATAGGCATGCTTTACCAATGTTTACATCACTCTTGAACACTGTCTGTGCCTACGATCCTGTTGGTTTAGGAGTACCATATAATCACCTCTTATTTAATGACTCGGTTGAACCTTTGGTAGAAGCGTGTCTTCAAATACTTATAGTTACCTTGGACCACGATACTAGCTCTGGAACTCCTACAGAAACTGAAGATGTAAGACCTAAGAACCTTTTATTGGATTATTTATTAATTAGGGGTAATACTATTTGTAATGTTTACAAAAATTTTAGTTTCAATAGATATAAAATAATTGGTCTCGGTTAAGTTAATTTTTTTTGTCACCCCGCAATCTATAGGGTGATTAAGTTTCTAACAACAAGCAACAATAACATTGATTTTAATTTTTTTTAAGCAATAAAGTAGTCATTATAACAAAAACATACCACCTAAAGAGCAGAAATAAGAGCAATGCCATATTTAGAATTTAGTAAAATACAAATGTCGTAAAATGCCTATTTTTTATACCCACCGATCCATCATTTTGTATATTTGTCTCCATTATACTGAAATTAAAATAACATTTCAGACGCCGACACCTGATAACTTATTCATCAACTACTTATCGCGTATACATCGCGATGAAGATTTCAATTTTATCCTGCAAGGTATTACTAGGTTGTTGAATAATCCCCTAGTGCAGACTTACTTACCAAATTCAACGAAGAAAGTTCATTTTCACCAGGAACTATTGGTGTTTTTTTGGAAAATGTGCGATTACAACAAGGTTAGTCCCAATTTAAATAAAGATTAAGAAAACACGTTGTTATAACCGAAATTCCTTATACATCATGTCCACTTATTGCGTGGTCGAAAGATGGAGGAATTTAGAGAAAAAGTTTTGGAACAAAAAAATATTCAAAGACAAGTTTTGCACAATATAAATAAATATAATATTTTCGGTTACATACGATGCAAGCTTAGTTTTTTTAAATTGAATATCCTATATGTTATTTTTTTAAAGCATATTTACGCATTAGGTGGACACGCTGTATACGGATTTTATACCGAAAAATATCTTTCATTTTCAGAAATTCCTTTACTTTGTCTTAAAAAGTAGTGATGTCTTGGAAATTCTTGTCCCCATTCTTTACCACCTCAATGATTCAAGAGCAGATCAATGTATGTGACGATTTTATCCAAAGCACTTGCTCGTCGAAGGTAATGTTATTTTTCTGTTTTCTTTCTTTCTCCAGCAAGGGTTGGTTTGATGCACATCGGAGTCTTTATTCTTCTCTTGTTATCTGGTGAAAGGAACTTTGGGGTTAGACTGAACAAACCGTACACAGCGACCATTCCAATGGACATTCCAGTTTTTACCGGAACACATGCCGATCTCCTAATCATAGTCTTTCATAAGATCATTACTACGGGACATCAAAGACTGCAACCGCTTTTCGATTGTTTACTAACGATTCTAGTCAATGGTATGGTGTTTTTTATTATTATGCCATGTGACGTCATAGAAATAACCGCCATTGCTCTCATAACATTTTTTTATTATAGTTTCACCATATTTAAAAACCTTATCAATGGTGGCCAGCACTAAACTCCTCCACCTTCTAGAAGCATTCAGTACACCTTGGTTCTTATTCTCGTCACATTCCAATCATCACCTGGTGTTTTTCCTGTTAGAAATATTCAATAATATCATCCAGTATCAATTTGATGGTGAGTACTCGTTTTTGTCCTTTGAATATTTCGGTTTAAACCAAATTTCGACAATTATAGGTAATTCCAATTTAGTCTACACGATTATCCGTAAGAGACAGGTGTTCCATAGCCTTGCTAACCTCCCTTGTGACTATGGCAGTATCACTAAGTCCCTAAATAAGCGATCAAAGCGACATCTTGTCACGTCGACCACTCACGAGACCGTGCCCGAGACGGCCATGGAAGGATCGCATCCTGCTTTACCGGCCGAACCTGGTACGTTGAAAGCAACGTTGCCAGATACTCCGGCGATAGGACAGATGACAGAGCGGGAATCTGCCCATCCTAGCTATCATCAGCTAGCACAATTGTCCACTTTAACCAATGGAGTGACCGGATTAAGCTTGAATACGCCTAAAGTGCCATTGAATAGTGGGGATGGAGATAAAGTTAAGGTAAAACATATCGAATATGTCAATTCAGTCTATTTATTGTGAATTACAGCCACTATCTGAAACAGAATTACCATCGACTGATGTCAAAATCCCAAAATCTGAATCTCAAGTTATGGGAAAGGCCGCAGTAGCTACTGTAAGTCTATAAAATCGTGATGTAATTTCCCTAATATCAATTCTTACAGCGTAATTCACTTAGAGTAACTGCTAGTAGCGAAAGTAACAATGGACAGTGGGTACCTACTGCTGATTGGGTTCATTCATGGAAGAGTAAGCTGCCGTTGCAGACTATAATGCGATTACTGCAAGTTCTCGTGCCGCAGGTTGAAAAAATTTGTATCGATAAGTAAGTTGATAGTTGAAGTATACGATTTACTTACTGAAGACACTGATGAATTTACTGCAGGGGTCTAACGGATGAAAGTGAAATATTGAAATTCCTGCAACATGGTACTCTGGTAGGTTTATTACCTGTACCGCATCCAATATTGATTCGAAAGTATCAGGCGAATTCAGGAACTACTACTTGGTTTAGGACGTACATGTGGGGTGTTATATATTTAAGGTAAGCCCTATGTTACTGCAGTTTTTTTCGAACCATTGGTCAAATTTCAAGGTTGTATATTTTAAAATTCAAGTTTAGGAATATTTTAAAAGAAAGGACTTGTAAGGTTAATTAAATTATATTTTCAGAAACATCGATCCGCCCATTTGGTACGACACTGACGTGAAACTATTCGAGATCCAACGGGTGTAAAGTTCCCATAAATGTGGGGCAAACATAATTAGTCGTCACGATGCTTTTATTTTGCCATCCGAATGAAATCCCTACGTTCCTATTATTTGCGTGCGTCATTATTGTCGAGTGTCCAGTGACCATTCTACCTGATCGATTGTACTTATTTATTTCTCTTCTCTCTCTTCGTAAATATCTCTCGCACCATCTTAATCATCACCATTTCGATGGAGTAATAAAGTATAATATATAAGTTGGATAATCCTGCAGTTTACAGTTCACATTTTAGGTCGTTCGTTTGCGCGTGCGCGAAATCACACAGTGTTGCTAGTTGACAATATCAGTACTAAATGAAATATTAAGTAATCGTATTTATTTATTAAAAGTTCAATTTTTCTGGCTCTATATGGTTTAATTCAAATTTCCGGCTATATTTAATAGAAAGCATGACACCACGATAAATACAGACATTTGTAACTAAAATATTTAAAATGCTCTGAACGATTCTCGAATGTTACAAATAAAAATTTGGCAACGTTGCATAGTGATAGGGCGAAATATGAGCTGTAAAATGCGTATATGTTAGGTGTTTCCCCGATTAATTTATAATTTACACATATAAGCGCATATATTTTTATTATAATAACATTTTAAAATTCGAAGTGTCTTGTGAACATTCGCAAAGGAAGCAAAAGAAAAAACTAAATATATATACATATATATATATATATAAGACTGTGTTGTGTAATTGTAGTACCCCTTCAGAAGGGCCCCTTTTTATTTCTAATTTCGAGTGAGACATGTAAAGAAAGATATGCAACAAATTCTGTATGAGGTTTACTCGTAAGGTTTGGCATGTGCGAACCCGGCTTTAAAAAAAATATATATTGGAGTAAATAATTAATTTTTGATATGATAATTTTCAAGGAGTAATCATAATATTTTTATTTATTAATAATTTGCTAATTTGTAGCAGCAGAACTTGAATAATGTAGATGACAGACAACCTTCTGGGTAACTTTGATTGATTTCACTTTAGAAAGTGATTATTTGATGTAAAGGAAAATTTTAGCATGTTACCAAATAAGCTATAGGCAAAGAATACATAGGTCCATTTTCTTTTTATTCAAAATAATTTAAACAAAAATTTATTGAAATTTTGAATTTACCATGTATTATTTATTTTTTTTTTTTCAGTTAGTGTTTTATCATTCTTGATTCAGTTTCGATTGTTACACTTGTGAATAGCGTGTACTTGAAAATACTGCTAAGGAATTTATAAAATAAAATTATCATTGCTGTGACATACGTATAGATTAAAAATATAATAAATATATTACCTTACATGTATTACAATTATAATTATATTGCTAGCATATATATTTAGTGTAACTATATCTATCTTATGTTGAATGACTTATAATGTAATCTATTCAAAGAGTTAATAAAATGAAGAAAATGTATACAGCACTAATTTTTTTGCTTCATTAAAAAAAATATATGTACAAACAGTAATGGTGCTGGAAGTAAACCTTGCGGGACTCTAGGTTATAGACAACGAAGTCTATATCGGACAAACGAAACGGGCAATAAACTGGGGATTCAAAGAGCAAATAGCTCACTACCGCTGTAGAAGGATCGAATAGTCAAGTTTATCACGGCACATAATATTAAATTAGAATTAATTAATGAAGCGTGAATTCGACGCTTACGAAACTATTTATATGAAAAAAAAAACGCAAATCGGACAAACAAAAAAATTCAACTAGTTAATCACTTGAGCTTTGATAGATTTATTGCGGTAAAATCAACGTATATTTACCATTTATTTCTTCAGTTTCGAATAAATCGCATGTTTTAGAATGTAAAGGCCGTAAAAGTAGGTACTTGTAAGTATCTTTTAAGGTACGGATGTACCGATATTTTAGTGTTTGCCATACCGCCCCCCATTAATGAAAAATATGGTCGATTTTTTTTTACAAATGTTTTATTTCTTGATATTCATCACAATAATATACAAATATGGAAAAAGTGGAAACAGTATATAGAGAAAAATGGAACAATAACTTGTATCAAGTATACAATAGTCAGTACGTTAATTTTTTTTAATTATATGTGACGATCCTTTAAAGATTCAAATTTATTCTCAATTAGATGTCCACGAGTGTACAATCTAATCCCTATATTAAAAATATTTGTTCCTAAAATATTATTCTTTGGTTTCGACGAAATCACATAATTAGGAAAAATTCAACGTACAAGCAATGTAATACTTCAAGTATCTTAAAGCTCAATTCAACAAACAAGTCAATATATTACATCATATATTCACTTTGTTTTTTTCATTTCAGACATAAATCGCAAGAGATTTTCACAAATATACGATAAAGATAGATAAGACATCTTAATTTTTTGTTTGATCAGAAATTCGCTTAAACAATCTCGCATTAAGACAAAAAGACTAAATACGTACAAGATTGTACACTGATGGCAATCAACATGTTAACTAGTAAGTCGATATTTAGCCTGATGTCAAAACGCATTTCTCGTACTACACTGATTGTCTCGAAAAATTAAAGAATTTAACCAACTATAAACTATTACAGTTACCAGTACACTGATATAAATGGACGAATAAAATTCACACTAATATTCGATTGATTTTGTACATCCGGTAAGATTTTTTAAACTTCTGTGTATATCGTAGAAATACAGGTAAGTGTAATGTGCATTTGATTGAAAGTATAACAACATTTTCAATTGTAAATATTCATTATGTCATAATTTTACGACGCGGATACGATTACAATTGGCAACGTCTTACACGTTTTTGTGCATTGACAATAGAGACACGACATTAAATCTAATTTTAAACGAATCAGATCGAAGATGTTGGAAATATCGTTGTACCTTGCATTCATTTCTAACCGCATCATGTTAGAGCTTTAATGTAGTAAATAAAAGGGGGTTGGCAGAAACTCTAGAGGCGACGCTCTTGCAACAAAACGGTAAAATTACTGTGCAAAACAAAAAAATATATTTTTTATCATTGTAGCCGTCTAAAGATTGTTGTAACAGAAAAAATATTTCTTCTTTAGTATAACTATCGATTGGAACATGATGCTTTAATCCCTCAAATACTGTATTTGATAATTCAAAAATTTTTGTAAATCGAAGTCGTTACTGCTTTGTATTTGAAGCATTACATTTCAAACATGTTACAACACATTATTATATTTATTAAAAAAATAATAATAATAAGAGAACGACCACGTGTGAAGGAAAACAGTGCTTATTTCTACCAAAACACTCAAATATTTTGGTTCACAAATCAAACTACATCGACGCCCGAGCACAGAGAAACAAATAAGCAAGAAACGAGTTATTTAAGCAGTATTTTTTTTCTTTATCTTAAGGACTTAGATACCATGTAAAAGCGACAACATTGATTAATTTGATTTTTCTTCTAAAAGCACTCACGTTGCGGTTAAACATGAATTTACGGTGTACTTTACGTGTAGTACGAATTTATTAAAAAAAATTGAATGGTAAAAAAAAAAAAACGGAAACGCACCCTAGACACTAACAAAGTTAACTAACACATAATAATTCATATCAAATTCGCTTTTGTATTAATTATCGTGTTTAAACTGAAGACATATTACATATCAGCCTTGTAATCACATTGTATGCGGTATAAATATGTTATAAACATTTTTTTTTTGTTTTTGCTAATTCTGTGGTATATACATGGAATACGCAGAAATAATGCTGTAATAAAACTAGTAAGAAATGCAGAAGAATAATGGTTGCTTTTAGATTTATTTTTGTTCTTTTTCCTTAGTATATATAGCTTTTTAGAATAAAATATTTTTGTGCATGTAGAATATATACGTATGTAAATACTATATATATAAGATATCATGTTAAATTTATATGTATATATAAGATACAAGCCGATATACCAAAAATATTCAATATGAAAATATGCGTTCGCTTTTTATTATCGTAAAAATTACAGCATTACTTTCTATAATAATAATAATCGTGCTCATAGAGACATTGAAAGAAGTAGAAGTAGGAATAATGTACCATTTATACAACGCCATTATACACCGCCTCTTAATAAGGAGAACGTAATGATATAGGCGTGGCTAGTTGAAAAAAGGGCGTTGACAATACGAAGTGAGCGTGGTCAACGTGCAGTAGGTGTAAACGGTATAAAACAGGCGGAGACGGTGGTATTCTTGAGGGCAGTTTTATCATCATTTTTACTATGACTAATAAGTCGAAGGATTTGAAGAAAGAGGATGACGTCACGATACTTGTTAGTTGAGTATTTTATGAACATATTTTTAGTTCAATAGACTAATGGACTAATAGTCAAACACAAACTTTCAAGATCAAATTTTCATATTGTGTGTAAGCAAAATTTTAATTTAAATTGAACATCAATATTTTAATATTTTGTTACAAAACAAAATAAATTAATTTTAACTTATTTTGTTTTGAATGTATACTTCTTACTATTTAGTAAGAAGTATACGTCTGGTACCATGCTATATAGTTCTCTTTCAGCTTATCATTGTTGCCAAATGAGAGTTAAAAATCAATATATATATTATTATTAATATGTAGCACAGTTTTCTATAAATATTATGAAACGGTATATAGAATTGTTCATGATGAACGGTTTAAAAAAATTTATACCGGTTGTCAACCAAAAGTGATTTAATTAATAACTATATAATTAATAGAGAAAATAATATTGCGATGGGGATATTAGAAGAATTTTAAGATATTAAAGTCGTACTATTCATTTACAAAACCTAATTTTCGTTTTAGATTTTTATAATTAGATGTAAAACGGGGCTACTTGAAAGTAGCGGGTTAATTTGAAAGTACATGGCGTCAGTTCATGCAAAGCATACTAGCCGTTACTTTGAATGTTTAATGTTTATAATTTTTAATTAGGACATAATGGAGAAACATTGGAATGAAAATGAATCAGTTTTAAGCGGGTAAATCGATTAATTGTGAAGCTAGCTTAAGCCTAATGGAGACTTGTCCTTTTATTTTCAATCCTTATTTTAATCCGCTACGAATTTTAAAAACATAAGAGACATAATTAAATAAAGATTATTTCGAGATAAGATGTATGAATGCAAAATAAGTCCTACTAACATCTCCTCCGGGGAATACACAAAGTTATCAGTCACCCTGTATACATTAAAATTAATATTGTAGTCTCGCAAACGGTATACGTAGTGAAAAAATGAAGTATATAAGTGGTACATTGGAAAAATCATCGTTTCTTATACGTCGATAAACATTTTAACAATTTACACCTATTTATTAGAGTAAATTCATAAGATTACGATCCAAGTGATATTCACTTGTTTTTCTTCTTTTTTTTCTATTTTAGAAGAAAGACAAGCTACCTTCACTTTCATTTAGCCTCTTCTTTCCTCTCTTACAATTACTATTTAAAAGGGTCTCACATGAAATTTACCTCTTACCTATGTAAATAGTTTGTATGTAATAAATAGATTATAAATATCACCAGGTTGAAAAGGGTAACGCTTAAATATTTTAATCATCACGAATATTGATACCCAAAATTCTTCGAATCGGGACGGCTGCTTTCGCAAAAACAGCACGCCGCCATCTTGGATATTCTCTAAGTGACAGCTTTCTCGTAAGATGGCGGCGGGGAATCCCTTAAAATCGTCAGGGCGTCCTCCCTGTTTGCTTGAGACGGTAGCATGATCGCCACGTGGTACGGTGGTGGAGAGACTTCCGTTGTATTCAACGGTGATACGCTGTTTGGCACTTGCGTTGAAGGTTCGTCACTAGATTCGTTCTAAACATATCAATTAAGAATTATTGTGGAGGAATATAATTTTCTTTGGTCATTTCTATTTACCTGATCGTTTGAGATTTGTACCGAAATTTGTGCGCTTTGATTCATCCGCCTAGACGAAGTAACAGTTTCGTACAGTGATACCAACCCTCCGATTATTAATATCAGTATGAGAAATGAACAAAACGCCAACGCTTCCATACCAATGGTACCCTGAAATTTTCAGAGAAAATGATTAATAACTGAGCGTAATGTTAGTTGAGAATGATGATGTTCTATGTCACAGAACTTGCAATAATATTTTCAAAGCCTTCTTGGTGTAATTTCAACTTACGCCGTGGAAGTAAAATTTGGCACCAGCAATAAAAAAGGTGACCATTGCGAAAAAAGCCCACACGCCGCATTTCAACCCTGTGGTTGGGGAGCTGATGGTCCTCGGCGTAACGCTGTCGCTATCCCTAGATGGCAGCAGCGTCATAGATCTGCTGACGGCGTTATTCGACTGTTCCACACTACTGACGACGTTTGGGTTGCAGTTGTTATTGTTGTTGGTCGGCAACGCACTAAAAAAAAGATTACAATGGACGTTGGAAAGTTATAAAATACTGTTTCTTCTTTTTATCTAGTGAAACGAGCTTACTTATCCTGTTGGTAAGTCGATGGTCGATGGATGAAAAACCGTGGATGATTACGGTAGCTGGGTACACGTGCTCGTCTGCCGAAGCCTTCACAACCACCGAGGACCTGAAATCTGTGCACTGGAGTCACCATTAGTTTTGGATACACTCCTCCGCAAAAGCCTGCGCGTCTTCTTGAACCTGTTAAGCGATTGCAGCGGAATTAAAAACTTCCAACAAGCATAGGAGGGTAAAGAGCACAAACTCTGGAAGACAGCTTATATAGCGTGTCCTTCAAGATTTGCTGACCACGTTACTTGAAAAGGTGTGGCATACAGAAGGAAAATATAATTTACGTTCATACCTTTAGAACAAGGTTGTTTAATCAAATTTGTACAAGCTGAGCCTGAAAAGTTCCCAGTCTAAGACTGAAGCAAGTATCTTTTATTTGATAGTGTTCTTCCAAAATGTTTGCTTTATTTAAAGAAATTTTAGAAAAAAAACTTAACGAATACAAAGTTGTATTCAAATTACGAAAATATTTTTGTCCGTTTTAGAGAACATCATCACGCCTACGTCTTTTTTAGGCAATATTCTTTAAATCTTACCAGCAAAGCTGTGTTTGTTGACCTGTACTTTTAAGGACTTGAGGAATATTTTTGAGACGTAATTTTTTGCACAAAAAATAGTAACTAATTCAGCTGAAGTCCAATACACAACCTTCTCATAAAATCAACAATAAATAAATAAATAAAACAAAAAAAAAATAAAAAACACTATGAACAAATAATAACACCGCACACGTAAATAGACCAAACTGCACTAAATTAACAGGAATTCGCGTCTAATGAAATTTTCCCGATTCCATTGGCAGCAGAATTTTGTGGTTTGAAGTTGACCTAGAAACGTTGTTTCATAAAAAACAACGCAACGTATAAAGAACTACGGAGAGAAAAATAATCATATGTAAAACACTCAGAAACTGCGTTACTGAACCGATCTTGACCTTTCTAATTATTCCCCATTGCCGTTCGTGAATTTTTTTTAATCGTTTTACGGAACGTGACATGTAAAACTGATCAAGTACCATTAATAATTAATTGAAAATCGCCTTATTTTTTTTTTTAAAGGATAAGCGCTTGCTAAAAATAATCAGGGGTCGCCTCAAATTTTAATCTTTTAATTGGCAAATACGTTACGTGTCGCGTGTGATTGTTTTTTGTTGATTTTTTTTATTTGGTTGCGTTTTTAAATGTAATAAAATGTTAAAAAGGACATTGTTGGAAGTTGGAATATTCACTGAAGAGATATTTGTACGAAAACACTCAAGTCAATTGCAAAATATATATTAGCAAAATCAACAAATGCAAAAACAGCAAAACAACCAAAAATTTTGAGCAATTTCGCTTCAAATTATTTAATTTTGATCTAGATGCGAAGTTTCAACAGTACAATTCAAGTCTTTTTCAAGCTAAAAAATATTAAAAATGTCTATAATTAAAATTTCAGCTGTTTGATAAAGCTTTAATTAAAATTTCAAATTATGTTAAAAATAAAATTAACAGGAATACATAGTAAATTTGAAATTTTGAATTTTCCGCCACTCGCGTGGTTGGTGCGCCTGTATTTAGTTCTTTAGTTTTAATTGTAATTATTTTGCGTATAATGTGGAATTAAACCTTTAAATTGTTTGTTTTAATCAGATATGACGAAGATTCACGACAAATTGACGACAACCATCTATATGCGATAATATACAGATTACATTTAAAAAAACAAACTAGGATCGTGTGTAGAGGATACTGATCACTCTGTATGATTGCGTTTAATTTTTTGTCGGGCAGACTCAGTAAATTGTTTTGGAAATTATTTTTTTTCGCGCACACTAGATGGATACGCTGCATATACACAAACGTAAAAAGAAAACAAAACAAACGTTCAAAATTACTAACGCAATACGAAGTTATCAGAAAGAAACGATCTTTAATATGAGCTAATTTCATTAAGAAATTATATTTGAAGCCGCTATTATACTTCATCGTCGATTTCTTCCTTTGTATGTTACCTGATATGGATGGTGGAACCAAATATCTCCCATTAAATCCGCATCCTTGACTACGCTTATCGATCCAAAAATGCATGTGGATCATAGGATCTGTTATCGACGAGAATGCAACACGAGATTGAACTTAACACAACAGGCGAACTTCCCAGTTTCACCTCATGGTCGCAAAATTTTCACTCGTAATCGAACACCTGTCGTTCGAAACGTACCATTTTTAGATGGTATAAATAGGCGAACACATTTGATCAGTTGGAAAACCAGGAAATAAAACGGAACACAAAAAAAAACTTTACACACAGCGGCCTAAATAGCGCAGACACTACACATACGCAAATGTCACAACTCTACTCTACGGTTTTAAAAGCTCATTATCGACCGTCTTCCCTTCGCTGAAGCAGCCGCCACTGGATAATCTTTTTCGTTCTCTTCTTACACTTACTATTCATCTTAAACGGCTTTCGATTCTTTTTATACGAATTCGAATCGTTTTCATACGTTAGAACCGGTTAATGAAAATAAACACGGGGATTTCAAAAGCTCCGCATCTTGTTTGTACACGCGAAGACGACCAGTGGCTCTAAAACGTACATTTTCGATCGATGCAGGTGATTGGTCGCGGGAAGCTTCAATTGTTTGCTTTTTTTTGTTTTTCTAGTTACCGCTGGGAATGGTTGATTTACTAAATGATCGATAGATGGCGCATTTCAAACATTGTAATGCCCATGTTTACATGGGTTAATACTCTCGAATACACTAACGCTCAAAACTATTGTGCATATAAATAGTAAACCCATTGTTGCAAAAAAATATAAAAAAAAGAGAATAAAATCATTAGGGTGTTGTATAAAATTTCTGACGTATAATTGCTGTACCCTAAAGGAGATTTTTTAAATTCGCAGACTTTTAAGTTGGGGGTTTTAGTAAGTATCCGCTTGCACGACATATCTTAAAAGGGAAAGATATTGTAAATCAACCCTCCTTACACACAGGAAACAACAACTATTTTCGATGGTATAATCAGTGTTGCCAGTAAGAAGAATGTCTTCCTACCAACTTTTAGTTTTAAACATACTAAATTCGCCTACCTGCGTAGTGGATAGTGTTACGTAAGTAAAAGTACACAACATAAATATTAACTTAAATTAAATTTAATTTTTATGTGCATAAAGTAGTGAAAAATAAAACGTTCGTTACTATCTATATCTTTTAGTGGAATTTCGGTTGATAAACGTCGATTGTTTATTAGACTTCGGATTTTAGGATTGGCAACACTGCTTATTCGTGGTAGAATGTCTATGGATTAATAAAGTCAAATTTTGGAATAAAATGCGTTTTCTTTTTTGGTATAATAAAATACTTTAGAACTGGTCCTGAATTTAAAAGTATTTGCTACTGTATTTCTACATATATCACTATATCAGTTAGTTTTTGAATTCAAAATTGTACAATTTCGCGTTTCTTGCTGTGTTAAAGATTGAAATAAGTCAATTTTAAGCGAAAATAAACGACAAAGCAAAGTTTTATGTAATATATAATAAGAAAAATCCAATTTGATATGAACATTACCTACACTGCCGTTCAGTGAAGTTCGGTCATACAATAAAAATCTATTATATCACACTGTATACAATTATTAATACATAAAATTAGAAAAATATTAAGCATACACTCCTTTCTAAGGGATTAAAGCCATAAATTATTATGTAAAGTAGAAATATTGCGACAACCACAATAAAGGCCCTTTCATTATCATTCCAAGAATTTCTCGGAAGTACCGATCTTTTGAAGCGGGTCGTTTGGGGATTATTAACGAACAATACATTTAGGAAATATACCGCAGTATCATTCTTGTTTATTTATCACGGGCGTAAAGATATAAATTTGCTTCGTTTTACTGTTAAACGTGTGTTGGTGTGCATCTGTCGTTTTTGCGCGAAAGTTTTAAGAAAATTTACTTCAAAATGGCACGTGGCAAGCCTACCAGTGTAGAAAAACGTTCACGCATTATTACGCCGTTTGAAGAAGGATATTCGGGGCGACAAATTGCTGAAAAAATAAATACGAGAAGTTCAACAGTAAATGACATCATAAATCGATATCGGACAACTGGAACTATAGAAAATCGTGTTCGTCCTGAAGCATCTAGGAAAACAACAAAAACTGAAGATTTGAGAATTGTATTATTAAGCAAACACAATAGAAAATTAACAGCGCCACAAATAGCAGCCGAAGTCAATCGCGGCCGTGAAGAACAAGTTTCGGCGAGTACGGTAAAACGTCGACTTCAACAAGCGGACCTTCATGGGCGCATTGCCATTCGGAAACCCTTATTACGTCGGGGCAACAGAGCAAAACGGCTACAATGGGCCAGTTCTCATCTAGATTAGTCGTTAGATGATTTGTGTTTTAGAGTGACGAGTCAAAGTTTGAGGTTTTTGGGCAAAATCGACCAGTTTATGTCCGAACATCTAAAACCGAAAAAATGATCCCGGACTGCATTGTGCCTACAGTGAAGCAAGGGCGTAGTTCTGTGTTAGTGTGGTGATGTTTCTTCTTTGTTGGGGCGGAAGATTTATGCAGAGTGCATGGTGTAATGAGGAAGGAAAATTATTTTGCAATACTCCAGAATCATGCAGTGCTATCAGGATTGCTTGTAATAGGCCGTAACTTTACATTCATGCATGACAACGACCCAAAACACACTGCGTTAGTGTGTAAGAACTATCTAAAGGAGCAAGAAGAACAGCACACCCTGAAAGTAATGACATGGCCCCCACAAAGCCCAGATTTGAACCCTATAGAGTTGTTGTGGGATGAACTGGACAGGAGGATCCGAAAAATATGCCCAACTTCACAAGAACATTTACGGAATATTCTGCACCATGAATGGATTAATATTCCACAATCCATTTTAACAAAACTTATCGAAAGAATGCCTAGAATAGTTCGAGCGGTGATTAACAGCAAAGAAGGTTTTTTCGATGAAAAAAAAAAAAATAATGTTCAGTAATGTTCAGAATAACTTTTTATTTATTTATTTTTGTCTTTTTTACCTGTGCATACAATAAAATTGCATTTTGTTTTTAGTTTCGTTTGTTTCTGTAACCTTTTCATGTTTTTTACCAACCGACCGAACTTCTGTGAACGGCAGTGTACGCCACTGTATATACTATCAGATAATTTTATTACATATCACATAAAAATTAATTGGGGACGCGATAAATTCATTATTTGTTAGGATTAGCACATATTCCCTGGTCGTTATAATATAATCAACAATTTATTTCTGATGGGAATTTCATTGGAAATTATTATGATAAGAGTTTAATCGCTTCCTGTAGTTTATATTTTTCTGTAACTATGTAACCGAGTAAACGCATAATTGCATATTAAATAGCATTAATAGTCTCCGCAAAACCATCGTTTTCAACTGATAAATTAAAAATTATCAGTGGAAAATGATAAAATGTAATGTTCACATTTTGGTGACTGCTCGTTTGCACTATGTGCAGCGTGATATTAGGTAATATTATTAATGTACATGATAGGAATCTTCCATTTATTTTTAACTTTTATAAAGTATCGATTTATTTTTGTATTTGCATTTTGCTTAAATATTTCTGTTTAGAATATAAAATTATCTCTTAAATCAAGGAATATTTTGTAAAAAAAAATTTGGGTATATCAAATTGAAGGTATCTCACAAGCGTTGCCAATGTAATAATACGTAATACGTCAAAAATAAAACGGGGGATCGCCAGCTAACCACAGATAACAAAACAGAAATCAGCTGTTCTTGCCTCCCTTTCTCAACGTTATTATTTAATTTTTATCGCATTTATCGTTGACATTTGCCCATATTCCACTCGATATGTGTGTGTAGAACGTAATAGTAAGCGATAAAGAATATCTTCATTTCCTTATAGTATTGTCTTTTTCGCGAGAGCGGAATGCGTTTTATCACCGACGACTCGTAACATTTCTGCATGACTCACGCACTTTGAGCTGTTTCGAGGCTCTTTGTTTCTCATCTCGTTCACTGTTAGCATTGTTATCGTAGAAGCGACGTTGTAGGATGGCAAGTATAAACAATGAGGAAATTCAAGACCGATTTACGGAAAGCAGTGAAAGTGAAGATAGTAATTTTGAAGATGAAGACGAATTGACGCATATTATCCCGCCAGAGAGTAAGTACCATGGATCATATCTATAAATAAATATTAAATAACTGGAAAAAATATTTTTGGCTGTAATTAGTTGAAGATACCAGGCAATGTTTAAAATCGCGACATATATTGGGAATATTGGGTTTCCTAGGTTTCGCAAATGTATATGCGATGCGAGTTAATTTATCAGTGGCAATAGTAGCTATGGTAAATAAGACTGCGTTTCCGGATGTGCCAGATAACGACACATTTAATCACTGCCCAAAACCTCCAGATTCACAAAATGTAACCCATGTAAGTATTCGATTGTTAATAATATCATCGCAAATCTACTTATCCACTGTTCGTTTTAGAGAGATGGTGAATTTATCTGGGATGAAGCGACGCAGGGTATCGTCTTAGGTTCTTTTTTCTACGGTTATGTACTTACGCAAATACCTGGAGGAAGATTTGCCGAATTATTTGGTGGGAAATTAGTTTTCGGTATCGGTGTTTTATTGACAGCTATTTTTACATTATTAAGTCCAATTGCCGCACATATGAATTTTACATTTTTCATTATTGTACGAGTACTAGAAGGAATGGGAGAGGTAAGTTACGTTACAATTATCAAAGCCAAATTGTAGAAAGAAAACATTTTTTTCAGGGGGTGACATTTCCGTCAATGCATGCTATGCTGGCGCGGTGGGTGCCCCCGTTAGAAAGAAGTAAATTTGCAGCTTACGTCTATGCCGGTAATTCCCATATTCACGAACATGTTTTCGATGTGTTAATCGTGTCTCTTTTGTAGGTGCGAATTTTGGTACCGTTGTTTCGTTACCTGTTTCAGGTTGGTTGTGTTCGTTAGACTTCCTAGGTGGATGGCCTCTAGCATTCTACCTTTTTGGGATAATAGGGATAATATGGTTTGTTTTTTGGATGTTTTTAGTATATGACTCGCCTTCATCGCATCCAAGAATTTGTAGACAGGAGCAAGCGTATATTTTAGCTAGCATAGGACCACAGGTTAAATATTGACAAAATTAATATGTCTTGTTTTAATTTTTTTACCAATATTGTAATTCTAGGATGAAGATGAAAAAACTTCGATACCTTGGTGCAATATGCTTAAATGTTTACCATTATGGGCTATATTAGTCACGCAATGTGGACAATCGTGGGCATTTTATACGCAATTAACAGAATTACCAACATATATGAGTGAAATATTGCACTTCGATATACAGGCAGTAAGTGGTTTTGATCCTAATTTGTACAAAGTGAATTTTTGTAATTCGTTAAAAATAATAGAATTGACGACTAAAAAAATCAAGATACAGGATGTCTCAAGTCTTGTGCCTTTAAATACGGAACTAGCTTAGTTTAGTAAGTTAGTTCTTACAATTTTTGTAATAGTAGATTTTACCACCAGAACATCTCAGTCAATCATTTCTTTTCCAGAATGCAGTTCTATCAGCATTGCCTTACCTAACCAGTTGGATCTTCGGGATCATAATTAGCATATTTGCCGATTGGCTATTAACTAAAGGATACCTAACGTTATCCCTATCTTACAAAATCTTCAACTCAATAGGTAAGTTTATTTCACACCGCTATTTTCCATTAAAAACAAATTAAATTCCAGCATCCATCGTACCATCTCTTGGCCTCTTGGGTGTAGCATGGTTGGGTTGCGATAGGTTAGCTGTGCAGATTATGCTAACGTTACCTGGAGCATTCGCAGGAGCTGTCTATGCTGGGAATCAAATGAATCACATAGCGCTAAGTCCCAAATATGCCGGAACGATGTATGGGATTACGAATGCTGCTGCAAATATGTGCGGCTTTCTAGCTCCTTACGTAATAGGTCTTATAATTCAAGGGCAGGTAAGTAATTTGATGAATAATTGCAGAATTTAAGACTTTCATTTTAATTGTCATTAAAAATTTTAAATTAGAAATTACACACTAAAAGGCTCTTGAGGTTATGACAAGCTTTAAAATTTTTCATGTTTTTTTTTTTTCATGTAGGAAACATTAGGCCAGTGGAGGATGGTGTTTTACTTAGCTGCAGGCATTAATATAGGAACCAATTTATTCTATGTGGCGTTTTCAAGTGCCAGAGAGCAGCCTTGGTCAAGATCTCAACGGTTGAGCACTGTCAACTGACAAGCATTATATCTGGCAATGTTAGTTGATACTTAGTATAGCTTTATTTTTCTAGAAGATGGATATAATTTAGATAATCTATAATTTCGGAAATAAGAAGCTTATTTGGTAGTCAATTTTTTTTAAATCAACCTTGAAATATTACAATGTTTGTAACTGCAAATTATCTTGCACCTAAGACACCTTATTTCCGAAATTATCCAATATAATTTAATAAAAAGAATTATTAATGTTATAAGTTAAATCAAAATGAATATAAGAATTATTGTGTAAAATTTGCCTCTCTAAAAAAAAACCAGGATACAGTATGTTATCGTTTGTATTTTTTTTTTGTCTTATCGTGCTGATAGTCAATTTTATCTTTGTTTTTAAAAATAATTTTATTTATTTAATTTTGTAAAGATAACAGGGAATTTAATATTTTCTATTTAAATATTTTATTAAATTTATAAAATCTTATTTATTAATTTTAGTTGGTAACAATAACAATGTGATTAATGAATGTGATCATTTTAAAAAGTTAACATAGCTTCTTTTTTTGTATAAAACGCATTATTATTGCTTATAAAAACAAATTAATCTGTATTATGTATTTATTTTAATTCTTATAATCAAATTTAAACGGTGTTGGATGAAGACAATTTTCGAAATTTTATAATTTTTTTTCCAATTTTCGTATTTGATGGAAACAATGATAGAGGTCCCAGGAAATGAGCCCCACCTTGCTTATTTTAATTTTTAACAAAGTTAGCGACAGACATATCAAAATATTCTGTTTGTTTCACCTGTGGGGGCATCCTCTATGATAAATTTATCCCATTTTATTACATCTCAATGTATTAAGTGTGAACCTTTTTGTGATACTAGGTAATTTATGTGACACGTAGTATATAAGAAATTATCCCTAGTAGGTATTGGATGTTAGAATGTAGTCGTAACCAATAGGATTTTGCTTTGCTTTTCTATTCAAATAATAATTTTCAATATTGTTTATTAATATGACTTATTTTTATCACTGGTGATTAGTGTCGACTTTTTGAAGTTTTTCTTGTAAAATTTACGAAAATGGATACAATTAAAATGGTTACGATTGCAACTCTTAACTGCATACAGAAAACATGTACAATATATATTTTGGGTAGGAAATAAACTATCTGTATAGTGTAGATGTAAAAAGGAAACATAACAGTATTATACTACGTTTCAATTGTTCTCTATTTCCTTTGTTAACTAAAACCAGTCAATAATAGATAATAAAAAAAATAGGAATAAATTTATACGAAGGGATGTGTTTGAAACGATATAAAAGAAGAGGGTTTCTGGCATGGATGCTTCAAATGCTTTACTTATTTACATAGTCGATTACTTAATAAAATAATTCTAATTTAGATTATAATTAATATTAAATTAATTTATACCAAATGAAACTTGCAAGTAATATGAAAAAATAAAATACACGATTGGTTATAAAATTTATAAAATTATAACAATTGAATAATCTAGCCTCTCTTCTATTTTGTAATGTGTTTTTGTGGCCGTATGAAAGTATTTTATATACAAAAGAATGTTTTTCATCTTACGTCATTCAATCAAAGCATCGCCCTAAGGTTTAACGGACGGTGGATTTATCAATAATTACATTCCGAAACCATATCAATCTAAGTAAAGATAAACATTTATATAAGCGCTGGCACTTATGTACTTGTTATTTCGTAGTGTAGTTGCAATTATGTTGTATTTACAGAATAGCAAGTAATAAAATAACGAAAAATAAATCTAATCAATGTATGTAAAGTAATAAATCATTGTATTAGGATTTAAGTAGGCGATTCATATTCAAATTTCGTTTTCTTCTTTTTTCTTTAAAATAAAATAATTTTAAAAAATTTATGTGATTTTTTTTTTTTTTGTTAAATATATTAATTCCGATACATGTATTTAATGTTTAAGGCATATAATTTGTAAAATAAATGCAACAATATATTTTAATAAACCTTTTATGGACTTGTTATATTATTTTCTGATATTACTACTTACCTATAGTTGAGTGTAGGCTTTCACGACCGTAATCCATAGTACAAATGTCTTTCGGGTGATGTTGTGTTGTTAATATTTTACTTGACGTTTCGCTGACCATCCTGTCAGCTTCTTCAGAAGATTTCTAAAGACTGCTGTTGTTGTCTTCTGCTCCTCGTTATATATCCTATTTCTGTTCCGCTTTGCTGATCCATAATCGTTTCGTTCCGCTGAATCGCGTCGTTCGTTGTACGACGACTCCGTAGTGCTAACTTCCACGTGTTGCTGTTTGCATGTTTGTCCATCATTTTCTTTCTCAATATCGATTTCGAAAAGAGTCCTAACACCCACATCACTTATTAATTCATAAAAGATGCACGCAGGCGCGACAATCGATATCTGAATTAACACGCTGATTGGAACATAGATGAGGTTGATTGGACTCAATTTCCCAAGTTGGGCAATTTATAGAAAAAAAAAACACTGTTTACTTACAAAATACGTGTATTTTTATGACTAGGAATGACATGAAAGTAACTGTCAGTTTTCGAAACAAAAAAAAAAGACAATTTAATTGCAATAAACCATCTGTTTACAAAAATTAATAAATGCTTTTCCTTTGACGGTACCTTTTTTTCATCAAAATCGATAGGATCTAATACATAAAATGCGGTAGAAAAAAAAAAACTAATAATAACTACAATACACATTGCACAATAGAAAAATATTCAAAATATAAACGGGAACGTAATCTGCGTAAAATATAACATTGCATAAGCAATACTTTTCTCTCTTCTTAAAAGCACATCTTAATCGGATTTTCTACGAGTAATTTTCAAAGAATATCCTTCGTCTCTGAGCATTTTTTAATCAAAATTGTACGATACGTACTGTTTCTTTGTCTTTTTTACACACAGCCAACGCATACTGGCACAAAATTAAAATTAATAAATATATATCAATTTCCCACGGAATATCATTGTGATGTTATTATATACAGAGGTAAATAAAACAAGATAAACGGGAAATTTAACTTCGAAACACTATTCTTTAAATTTCGCGTTATTACTATTCCAATGTTGCCAGATATAAAAAGGACGATTTATGTCAAAATTCCGGTATAAATTTCACAGGTTTAAAGCAATGCCCAATAACTGTACGTAGGGTTATGATTAATATTACAATAAATTTACGTATTTTATTTTACTATTTGATCTTGAGGAATGTATGCAGAAAATTGAGGTATAAAATTCTTTTGGAAAACTCTACTGGTTTCGTTAACCTATTACGATGTTTTCATATAGAAAAAATATTTTTTTTTTTTGCCAAAACACTCAGTATATAACCAAATTTCAATTTCTATCCTACTTTTTTTTACATCACGCCATGTAAGAAAATAAAAGAAAATTAAATAAACTTCACAAAAATAACTACCATATCTACATTAGATATCATAAAGTATTAAGTTTTTAAAAGATCAGATCATTATACGCAGTAGCAATATAATTATAATAATAATAATAAACTTTGGTTTATTAATTCGAGACTAGTTTACGAAATTTTATAGCGTATCTTTACGTATGTACCCTTCTAATGAATGAAATCGACTCGATGGCAAAGCAATATGCTGTCTAATTAATTGGTTTCAGGATCGATACAGCATTTGAACTGTTTGAAAGGTTATCCATCGAAGGAAGGATTGGCATCTCAACTTTGTACGTGATACCATAGGGCCGTAGATGATAGATTAGGTATTCTAGTACGTACATCTGGTTTGGACTTACGTAGTGGAACGAAACAGCGTTGTCTGAACAACAATCCATACCCTGTAAAAGTAATGCTTTAAAATCAAGACTATCTTTTTGGTAGGACATGCGACTTCAATTTGCCGAACGGGCGCAGTTATTAAATTAAAATAAAATAAATTAAAATACTCGTATATTACAACGCTTTGATACCTTCGTGTATTTACGTTACATATCATGTGCTGCGTACAATGCAACGCGAAGGGAATCAAAGCGTTGTAACAGACCTCCCATCACCAGCCACTACTGCGTTCAATTGACATAAAAATATTCATTTGTATACCTCTGTGCTTTCATAATAGATGTACTTCCAATACCAAAAGCTTTTCGGTGAATGCCCCGGTATTAAATGATGTTCTGGTACGAATGGGAAAAAGCGACCTCTACCGAGTGAATCCCGGGAGTCCCCAGCGACTACACCAACGCCTTCCATACATTTGCCCATCTCGACGTCTTCGCTGCCGCCATTGGATGATGAGCAGATAGTATTATTAGGCAGCCCCCTCTAAAATTAGTTTTTTTAAAGTATTTTATGTATACTGATGCTCACAAAAGTTTGACCAAGAGAAAAAATTAATTTGTGTGTATAATTTGGGTGTACCTGCAATACAAATAAAGGATTTTGCGAGAACAGTGATAAAGGGCGATTTTATCATCGAGTTTCATTATTATTTCTACAATAAAGAAAAATAATTTGGCAGGCGCATCTTACTCCATCGGTTGTAAAATAAATCATTCGTCGTAATGACAATGTGGACAATAAGGGAGGAGACAGACCGCTCAGCATTTAATAATAATAATAAGCATAGCCCTTTGAATTGATATCAGCGCAAAGTACTTGCAAAAGAAGTGACAAGTCTTCTGCTAATTCAATATGGCGGAGGTGTCCCTTTAGTCAGCAATATCCAGTAAGAATCCCAACAGCCATGGTTATCTTAATTCTGCTCGCTTGTTGAGATACGTCAAGGTGACTTTTGGAGTACAGCAGGAACTAATTTCATCCCATTTCTAATGGGAATAGAGCGTTTTGGATGCTCGAACCCTTCCTAGCTAACCTGTCCGCTTCTTCATCGCCAGATTTACTATTGTAGTCCCTCGGCCATATTACATTGATTTGTTTCAAAGACCAAGAATAAAGCTTTGCGGCAGTTTAATAGCAGGTTTGACGTTATTGGTTGGTTCAATGCTTATACCTTGCCGTCAGTAAATATGGTGGTGGTTCAATTATGGGGTGAGACAAGAGATCGAAGGAATAATGCAAAAAAACGTGAAATACTAGAAACTCGGACAATTCCGGATTATTTGCAATTTATTGGTAAAAACAGTTTGAAAGGGTTCCCTAAATCGGTAATGAAAAATCGCAAATACAAGCACAAGACATACCAAGAGAGTGCGAATAATCAGTGTTAATTCTAAGGAACATTCCAAAAGGAATAGAATAGCACCCCAGGTCTTATTTTGAAGAAATTAAATGGATGCCGAGTTTCCCATTTTCCCAAACTTCGATGATTCCTTGATTTTATCGTTTGCTTTTTGAATTTACATTTGAATTTTAGGAAGATTTTGAGAATATAGTCAGGAAAATATTCATTTAAATACTTACTTCAACAAATCTCCTCACAGCTTCTTTACTTAAGACGTACCCAGCACCCCCACTCATATATCCTTGCTTGACGAATGGTTTAAATCGACAACCATAGTAAATAGCTTCGTTTGGACTATGAGGGAATAACATATATCTGAGATTCTCCAATATTACGTACCTAAAATGTGATTTATTTTAATTGTAGTAAGAAAACATGGAAACATTCTTTAATTTAGTTAAATTAGATCATATAGTAAGTGTAAATAATTCTTTTGGCTGTGAATTGATTATGCAACATACAGTTTTGAATTATAAATTATAAATATCTCTAAAATTGAGGAAAAATTTCACAAATAACCCTTCCTTTTGATAAAATCATTTGATTTGTATCTGATGATTTAATATTCGTCAGATTATTCTAGTTTTGGTAACGTATCGGAGTGATGAGAAAAAAATCAAACGTAACAATTCAGATTGGTTATCATTTTTACAGATCAAATTAGAAAATCTAATAATATAAACTTAGCCTTAAACGGAAATTAAAGAACAGGCTTACGTATCATCGTCAGCTTTCAAAAACCAATCAGCTTCGTTCAAGTGATTTCGATAAACGTATTTGAAAGCTTCCTTCGTTTTACTCCATAAATTATCTCTTCCTTCGCGAACTGGTAAAGCAACAGCTGGCAGGTTAATATCTAGAAACCAACAGAATCGTTATAATCAGAACCAATTTGAAATCTAGAAAAAAAAAAATTGAGGATATCCTAATTAATTTCCAAAATTAATCTAAGAATCTCACCCACCTTCTTGCGAGCTCATGAACAGTAAGATATTGCACCGCTTCCCCCAGGTGTTCTTCACGTGTTTCGCTTTCTTTTCATGGTTCGGCGGGCCAGTCATCACCCAGCACAACACTCTTACGCGCTGCGACATTTCGTCCGCTACCGAATGATCCTGCTGCTTATGGAACTCTTCATCGCTGTGGTGTTCTCCGGGGCTCTGCTCTGGTCCCGCCAAATCTCTCATCTCGTGACTGCTATGGGGGTCACTCATCAGGGTCACAAAGGTTAACGGCGGATTGAGCAGGATGTAAGTGAGTATGAAGCCGACGACGAACCCGATGAATAACGGTATGACGATCTGTTTGTTCACTGGATACCTGAGGAGTTATTGGGGGGAAATAATACGTTGGATTCTGGTTGGGATTAAACTTACTTTACTATATGGAATAGTTTTTTATCCATTTAAGAATGGTAGGTATAACAAATCAACTTCTTTAATTATCAAAAATATTTAAGCCTTATGCTTAGCCTTATGGCAGCTTGTCAAAGTCAAGGCAGAAATTGAATTGAAGGAGCAAAATTAAAGATAACTTATTGGTGACAAATCGAAAACAAAAGAACGATAAGGTTAGCGGTTTAGTAAAGTCTATTTATTCTCCCAAAAATTAAATTAAACTTTAACATATGCATATTTGTAGAGTCACCCTTCGAAGTAAATCGATAAGATCCATCCTGTACATATGAAGAATTGAATTTATATATATCATGTCGCAAGTTTAAAGTTTTAGAAGTACAAATAAAGATGAAACAAGTAATGGATCGATTTTTTTTTACACATGAGTGTACATTGAGTTTACCAATGCAGAAGTAATTAAATGGATTGAATATACTGATGGAGACAAGTACGAAGGAGGAACTGAAACTGAGAAAAACGAAGAAAATCAAATAAAAACAAGGTGATTCCAGATAGTGTCGCAATTTATGCATTAAACACCTATAATTACATTCAATTATTAAAAGAAACTAAAATTTAAAAATATTAAAAAAAATATTGTATTTATTACAATTAATTTCGATGTATTGGCGAAATTTTGACTTTTACCATATCGTTGACACACTGGGTTAATTTGCAAAGGTTATCAATAAAATAAAAATTATCAAAAAACTAAACCGCATTTTTTCGTGGTATTTCACAAAGTGAATATTAAACTATTCAAACCGCAAACGGTAATATGGAAAACGGAAAACTATAGCACTACACATAGTAACGCACGCATAAATAGGTTTATACATGTAGAAAATTTTTAGTTCTGAACTGTTTTTAATCGTGTTTGTGCGACAAACGTTACTCAAGATTTTCTTGCATTACGAACGCGAATTCCAGTACAAACTACAACTACGATAAAGAGCACGCATATCTATGTGAATGTTTGCAATTCTGCGTTATCTATTACATTTTAAGTACAAAAACACAGTAGGCGGTGTATTAAATAATTCAGCAAAATTTTAAAATTGTTATGCTGGTTTTTGTGTAAATACGCGCCATTAAAAGTTCATTTTAAATTTGAGAAAAATTTTATGTATTTCTTTAAGTATCCATAAACGTTTAACCTTATCTGTTTTGGAGAAAATAAATAATCAAAACGGAAATACTTTAATATGTTCCGGTAACATCATTGCTAGATTGTAAATATTTTTTTTTGTACGTGAAAAAATTCTCAAATATTAAAGAATTTTTCTATATCATCCTCGCTATTTTCTACTTCTTCCTCTTCCAGTTCTCCTTTCGTATCAATTAAGAAATTGATCTTGTTCAATAAATTCTTCCTCACTAAAACTATCCTCCATGAGAGATTCATCTCCTCCTTCTTCAATAAATTCTTTCTATTCCATATCAGTATCAACAACCACGTATTCCGAGCATTCCAATGACCTCTGCACCAACCGTTTCTTCAGTGTGGAGTAATTCTGACCCACTCTTACTTCTTAATGTGACACCCATATTCAACGTCTTTTAAGCTCTTAAACTGCTAATATTATATGTTATAGTATACCAGTTGAAATCCCCTCTATTGCCGAGTTTGGTGAACGATATTGTCTCGAGAGCGACCTTGGAATTGGCCTTGACCTCCGTTTTGACCTTAATCCTAACCATGATCTTGAATGTTATTGACCTCAATTCTAACTTTGAGCTGGGTCAATCGATTCCGGAAGCTTTTCATCACCTTTACCTTACATCTGCATAGGTCAGGGTCAATGAGGAGGTTCCGGAATCTGCATAGGTCAGGGTGAATGAGGAGGTTCCGGAATCTGCATAGGTCAGGGTCAATTAGGAGGCTCCGGAATCTGCATAGGTCAGGGTCAATGAGGAGGTTCCGGAATCGGCTGAGATCCTCAACTGTACTATAATATTGGAAAAATTAATTCTAACCTATACGGTCAACATTTGAGCAAAATTTCAATTTTCCAAACAGTTTTTTCCTCTACGTCTTATCGTTGGCCAGTTATATCCATAGGTAGAATGGAAAATTTCCAATTTTGAGAAATTCATTTCACTCACTCACACACAGTGTTTTTCCACGTAAAAAAAATTACGCAGTACATATCTACATATTTTTTTTACATAATTTTTTGAATTTCCGGGTTCGGGATTGTCCCCTGTAAGTTGTAATCCGCCTGGTGATTTTTTCAGTGTAGTCAGCCTGTATCTCTCGAATTTCAAAAATGTAGAGAACTTCTACGCATCAGAATATTTCTTTTACTACAATACGCAAAAAAGATATTTTGCATTGAATAGAAGAAAGCAGCATGTCACAAACAAGGTACAAAAATGTTAATTTCAAAAATTTCCAACGTATTTACAATATGTACATACAAACAACCTACACGCGTATTCTTTCCTTATCGCAAAATGAAAATATTCGAAACCCAAATACATAAATCTAAAGAAAATAGAAATACCCTCATGCGACAAATATATATTTGTTAAACTAGTTGCTAAACTCGTTAAAAAAGTCATAAAACATCTGCGTGTATTGTACAATATTTTGCAACGGATCCGCCATATGTAAGGTTGAAAAAAATTACAGGCCAACTAAACTTGTATCGGAGAGTTACAGAAGCGCATGTAATAAATAAATAACAGAGATAATGATAATACAAGTTCATCATCTTTCAAGGTTGTTTGGGAATGTTTTTCAAAGCGAAAATATGCTGCGAAATCGATTCAATGTACAGAATGGATTCTGTTTTCTTTGTTAAATTATGAAGCTTAATTTAGTAATAAATATTGTTAATAACAATACAAATTCTTTAGGCCTTATCCCATCACAAATGGTTTTTTGAATAGCTTCTTGTATTACGTGGTCCACGTTGAAAAATAATTTTTCAAATTCAATTTCAATTCAATTTTTGAAAAAATTATTTTTCAACGTGGTGTGTAAAACTAAAATATTCTAAAATTAAATCAAACGTGGAGGAAAATCTACTACACGGCTTACAAGGATATGAATCAAAGTAACCTTAGCTTCCCCCATACGCACGAAACAAATCCGACAAAGCGTCCCCAAATCAAATTTGACAATTTTTGCAAGTCAAATATTTTAGTAGAGATTCTCCAGATTTAAGAAACAATCATGAATGTAATTTTACGCAATTTAGCTGCGAAGCAAATCCTGAGGAGCTTTCATCGGACGCCGATCTACGGAGAGTCGGATCCACAGTTTCAAGTGCCGAAAAGGGTTCATAAGTTGAAGAACAACCAGCGAAAATTCCAAATCGAAGATTGCGTACCTGTTTACCTAAAATCCGGATTTAAAGACAAGGTTTTGTATAACGGATGTTTAATTGGTTTACTGGTCGGCATGGGGATGTCAGTGGAAGTAATATTTAAGTTAATTCTAAAATGAAGCACGGATACGTTGTATAATGTTAAATAATTTAATGGTTTTGTTGAAACGTATCTAGAAAGGTGACTGTTACGTAATTAGAATAAAGTTTTTTTTTTTTAATATTGGTGTTTTTGGAAATTTTACTTTTAATGTTATCTGAACGATTGTTCGATTTTGAAGATTCTTAATGCTTCCATGGCCTTTAGTTTTTATATATCGTAATTGTTTGTGAACCGATTACTTTTAGGGATATTACAAGTTGGAAAACCCTTGAATTATTTCAATTTTATTAATAGACGGAAGGGAAGGACTCTTGCTGGGAGTGTTCAAGAACAAAGACAGGCAAAAGTACTTATATCGGGTTCGCTAAAGACAGCAAAAATACCGCAATCGTTTAGCATAAATTAGCCCTAAAATATCACTTATTTAAACTAGGAAGTGCTGAAGATCTGTGGTTTATACCAAAAAGATCTGGACACGGAAAATACCAGAGTAGTACTAAGGTTAATTAAAATCCTCCGTTTATTTTTTCACACACAAGGACATTTTCGATTATAAATTGATATCATTTGCCGGAATAACGGAATAAACGCCATAACGGAAATTTTATTATATCTCAATTTTTTTTTAGTCTTGGTGGTATGTCTGAAGCGTACCGCTGTTAATCAAAAGTAAACGTGTTCTGGGTTTGGACCGTGTCTCACACACGGTTGTGGGTGAAACTCAACGTTTCACCCATCACCGCATAGGCAATAGTTAGCACGGTAACTCAACGTGTAAATCACACCAACAGCTAAACAAACTGGGCGGGAAGCAGTTGATAATGGTAAGGCGAAAATCAACTGCGACTGCAGTTACCGTGATTAACTGTTTCCCGCTCAGTTAGTTTTACCTCTGGCATGTACACGTAGAGTCACCGTATTAATGGGGCCTACCATCCTTCTCTCTCTTGAAGAAGCCTCATATGACCGTTTAGTCTTAACTGACTCTGGCCGTGGAAGCCTACGTTTGAGGATCATGTACATAACATAAGGAGCTAATGCATTACCAAAATTATTACACATGGATGATTTGAGGTTGCTTTGGAGATGTGCGATTTTGAATATTATTTCAAATCGACGTGTTTCGACAGGATAATAGGTATTTTATACATTAATCGCGTCCAGATTGCAAACTTATCAAACTGACTGGACTGGATTATTTGGACCGAGATTTACGAAAATCACTTCCTATTAGCAAGGAACCACTTGAAAGAATCTTGCCGAATGATTGGGATGCAATAAACCTAGCTAGAATATAGAAAAGAATGTTTCGCGATAGTGATCGTTGAAGTTCTTCACTTTCCGTGCGCTTCACAAAATTGGCACAGACTAGACAGACTCGTGTCTATTCGTCTCATAAAAAAAAGGGTTCGTGTTGCCTGCTGGTTTCCCCGAAAGTCGATAAAACACGAGTCGGTCTAGTCTTTGCTAATTTCGTTAAGCGCAGAGAAAGTGGAGAACTTTAGTGATCGTTAACCCTTAACTGGTATTATTGGGTGGATTGTTGATCCAGAGCGAGAATACATTTAAGGGCTAAAAGTGGTTATTTTAAAGGAAAGCAAATATAATTTTATGGATTTTTGTGATAAATAATATCGCTATTGGAAATACAATATCAATATATTAGCCTCTCTTGCTGTATTTTTCCGATTTTCCCACATTTGTTTGCTCGAAGAAGCTACCATTTACAGCTTTTAATTCCTTCAGCAATTTCTGTCGTGCATGCAATTTTAGAACCAACCTGCAGAGTTAAACTAACCGAAATCGGAGCAATTGAATCAATTCTTAAAAGCCACGCGAGCTTGTTATCTTATTTTACAACCATAAAACAGCATTTTGTTTAAAAAGAAAATATCTGGTATAACGACGTACTTCGAGGCCAGTAACAAAATTAAATAAAAATATATTAGCACAATATCATCTGTATTTCTTTACAATGAATTCACTTAACATTTGCTTATCGAAGTATTTATCAGGAACATTTCTTTCGATAACAAGTACAATCGCTTAACTATTTATTTAAAAAAAATACTTTTCGTAATGCTGAATTCGAAAACAATTATCAGATGCCATAAATGAATATTATTAAAATTAATAGACCTGAAAAAAAAATTAGTTTGGTTAAGTTTTGATAGGTAGATACGGATTGTCGACTAAATTCTAATGAAAAATTTGTTGAAAATTTGCCTTAAAATGTGCGATAAAAAAACAATCTAAACAAAAATATTAAGCAAAGAAGTAATTGTTTTGGCGCCATTAACTAATAGAAACGATAATTAAGTACTATAAAAGCAAATACAGGATGATCTAATACTTCGATAGCCAATTTAGATTTTGTATAATTTTTTTTTATACAGGATAGGAGCGCATATCTCAGGGGGCAAATCTTTAAAATTAAATTTTCAATGGAATTTATTTTTTAAATTAAATACTATCAGATAAATTAGCGGCAGTTACAAGGAAAGTTATCACAAATTCCAAAAATCAAATATAAATTAAGTTAGGTAACGCCACCCAATGGTGAAGGATCTAATTTATAAAATATAAAAAAAAAATATGTGCCCTTCCCCATATTTATTTCAGAATTTTTCCTCCCTGTGTATAATTTTGCATAAATTGATGCAAAGAAAGTTTGCTGGATCAAACGAAGCATGCTAGTCGTTATTATAATTATAATTATTATAATTACAACAAAGTTAAGCAATTTATTATTTAATCGGTACATTGCATTGGTTAATTTTTGATTAAAAATTAGTTCCTTCACAGGATAAAAGCAATAATATAAATTTAACCTCAAATAATAATTTTAAAAAAGCATTGCACTGCAGATTTATAATTTGGATAATACTGTCCGTTTCCTATTGTCGATATTATTAACAATATTTCGCAATTCTTTTTTTCTCGTTTATTTGAAAGGGGACTATCATATAATGATACTAAATGAATATGATATTTCTGGTCTAGAAACTTTATTGAATACATGGAATTATTATATAAAAAATTAGCTATTTTTTCGCTTATTATATTATAACAGGTTCACGCTAATAACTAACGACAATATGAATGAATGCATATGTATTTGTCATAAATTCGTTTTTAATTTCCCGCATGTTATTGGAAGAAAAGAGGAAACAATTACATAAATATACGCCTACTTTGTTATGTTAAATAAATGGAATTATAAAAAAAAAAGAAAAACAGTTCAGCCTACTTATTCGTTATAATTATTACACTGAAAGATTCCCTATAAAAATCTCGGAATTTAAATCACTTTCTAATACGTCCTTGTATATTGCCATCTTTAACTTTCTATACAAACAGATCGTAAAATAAATTTATCATCACAAATAAAAATCTTTTAAGCTTATTCATTAAATCTAACATATAAAAAGGATTACGTAATAAGGCACATACCTCTACTACTTATCTTTGCAAGAGTTAAATTTAAATTGGTTATCGCTATATGGGCATAAACTTGAATTTTTTTACTTTTATTTACACGCGAAAGCATTGAATATTCTTCATTCTTATGAGACTTGATTGCTATTTGAGCAGGAAATTGTAATCTTCGAATGAAAAACACCCACCCGGGAATGATAATCGCATTAATGTTAGGATAAATATGCGCTTTACCATTTGAAAATTGTTAGATTTTTTTAACAAAACTAGATTTTATATTTAGAGACCGTTAAATAAATATTTAAACCCTTGGATTTTTATTCATCATCAATGTTTTATCGATTAAATCGAATCAATACTTAGGTTAGAAGCGTAAGATACAATTTTGCATATAATATTTTAATGAAATTGAAGAATCTGCTTAAGCCCTTTCTAAGTTAGAAAAAAAATTGATGATGACCTTACTTGTTAGAAGATTCAACTAACCTAGATACGATTTCACTCATCTTCGTTTCTTTTTTGTAGGCGCGCTAGTACATAGCCACGCGTTTTATATCGGATGCAAAAATCGGCACGTCAAAAAAATGTAAATAAACAACAAGACTGATTTATTTACCGAAAACGATAACCACATTCAAATAAATGGGAAGACCAACTTACCATTTAAAACAGCGATAGAGCATCTTCACTGTCGCTAATCCCATTAAGTTATATTCAAACTTTCTTTAATAGAATTCATTTTCCAGCTTTAACTTTTCTATCCTACGCGAAATTATTTTATAAAACGGGACACGAAATGAATACACCACCTCCACTCGGAACCATTTTGGTAACTGCAGTGCAAGCAATGGTTAAATAAAAAAAAAAAAAATCTGAGAAAACCCTAGTAACAAATAAATGATATCGCAACGAAATTAAGTAAATATTAGAAATTTCATTATAAAATACGAGATTTAGGAGCAATTTGCGTGCTTGAAATTATAAATATAAATATTTATACTAATTTGCCGCAGGGATATACCGCAGTAATTTTATTTTCTAGACGTTGGCCCTTAATTTAAGTTTTTTGTTTTTGTTTGTAACCGGTTATTGGATTCAAAACTTGTCTGTCAAAGAATTAAGTTGAAAATGAAGATCTTTCGTTGAATTTAAGATCAAATTTTGGATGTATAAACTACCATTAACCTATATCATTTAGGTGTTTTTAAATTATCGTCATAAAAGTGCCCAGATCCCCAAAATGAGTATATTTATGAAGTCCGAAAGTTCTCTAACGAGCAACAACGAATCCAAACATTACAATATAAAGCAATTTATCAACGCCGTACGCGAATACGCAAATACAAGAACCGAGGAGACCGCGAATTTAATAAATAGGCACTTACAAGTACAGGTAAAGAAATCAAATAACGCTTTTAATTCAAAAAAATTTTTTTTTAGTTACTTAGCGTTACAATTGATCTCAGCATTTTTGATCCACACACAAGCGTGGTTTCTGAATTTTTCGTCAGCCTCCATGAATTATTATCGAATCTCGAACCAAGATCGGCTTTGGCGTGGTGTTGCGTGAATGTATTAAGTACGTGTTGTAGAAATTCAGCAGCAAGAAATGCTTTAATTCACACTTACGAGTTTATACCCCCACTCTCGAGGTTGTTAGGTGATCAATTGGTCGTTGAGAAGAAAATACGGCTTTTAACGTTAATGCAAGAATTAACTTGCGGAATCAAAATATCCTGGCAAATACCCCATTTGAGACATTTGATGTCAACGTTGACACGATGGACGAATACTGAGGTCCAGCGAAATAATGAAGTTGTTTCACTTTCGTTGGGTGTTTTAGTGAATTTATGTTATAAAAATTTACCAGCTATTTATACGTTGACTAAATGCGTTGATATTAAGTCGTTTGTTCGTACTACTTCTGCCTTAGAGGTACTTATGTTTAATTCTGCTAGTTTTCAATAATAAACGCTTACATTTTAGGGTATAGAGATTGAAGTTCATGTTTGTAAGTTATTAATCATCCTAGATCATATGTACGGGAAAGTCCCTCTTGAATCACTCATAAAATTGACGGAAGTAACGTTTAAATCTATGATCGAAGCCTTTAAAGCAAAAAATTCGATTTTACTAAGGCATATTATCGAGTTCTTTTTGGATATAAAAATGCAGGATGGTAGGCGCAACTTTATTATGCTTTATGAACAATACGACATGGAAGTTTCAAGATTGTTAGATGTAAGTAGCTAAAATTAAAATTACCTTGTTATTTTACAATGTTATGCTTTTAGTCAATCGAAAATAACTTGATGTGTGCTGGAGATGCATCTGAACACGATCCAGAGTGCATATCGTTGGTATTAAAATTCTTACATTCCCTGGTGGAGTTAAAATTATCAAAATTAGTTTCATTTTATGAAAGATTGGTTAGAATATCTTTAGGATGGCTGCAAAGTGAAGCCGTTTCAACTCAAGCCCTTGTGATACTTCGAACAATTGCTTTACAAGACGTCGGAGCAAGTATACTGGAACCAATATTAAACAGTAACAACAGTCTATCATTATTGTTGCTTGAACTTGAACATAAGACTGATGAGATTCCAACGAATCTGGAATATAATAAAAAATTATCGTCACTCATGGAATTATTGCTATCGCTGCTTAAGGTTGCATCGTTAAAGGAAAAGGTGTTGAGTATAGTTAAAGAGGGGCACGTTTTTAAGATATTCAACCCACTATTGGGAGATAAATCACCAAGACACAGAGCTAACGATGTTGATACCACTTCTAAGGAAGCTGTTACATTGTACATTATTTCATTAACGCTGATCTATGAAATGTCAAAATACTCTGTGGTATGGGAGGAAGTGTATTCAAGTCTTATACAGCATAAGTAAGTGAGTAGGATGTCCCAAAAATGTTTATAAAGAATGACACTTCGGGCGGAATACAATTATGCCAATATTTTTTTTTAATGCTTTGAGTTTATCAATTATTTCCAAATATTTGGGACATCCAACGTAAACTTGTTTTTATGTATGAAAAAACAAGCTCTATATTGAAAATTATATAATTTTTATGAAAGGCAGATGCATATGGTTTTGGCACAAGGTTTTTATGGAGGCTCGGCCCATACTAGGAATTTCATATTGGGTTTGGCATCTTCGCCCAACTTTCCTAGAGAATCTCTAGCAGCAACGATGGTTGAAATTCAACCTACAATACAATTGGAGACAAAATCTGAGAATAATCTCCAGCATACTGATAGTTTTTATATTCCGACCATGTCTGTGGCTCAATCCGAGAAATTAGAAGAAGTATTAAGTAAATTACGGGTAAGGAATTATATTTGATGCAATAATATTAATAACAAGAACAAACCTTTTACTTCATGCTGTACGAAATATACATGAAAATGTCACATTGGTAACTTTACACATCTAAATAATCGTAAATTAAGGTTAAAGAAAAGTTGTCATCTCTATATTTTGCAATAAATAATTCTTTTCAGGAAGCCGTCAACCAAAACAACCTCCTAAACTCAGCCACTTCGGATGTCATGGAGCTGTACGAATACAAACTGGCCTCGATGGGACATGCAGAACGCGCGGCAGTGGCCAGTGTGGAGGCAGCATCCCAGAGATGCACCCATCTTCAGCATCGGATAGCCCAGTTAACAGCCGAACTATCCAGAACTCACCAGTTACTTTTCCATTCGCAACAATGTCAAGGAGACCTTACCAAAGATAGGGATTCCCTCCTGGAACGTAACAGGGAATTGGCGAATCGATTAGAGGCCGAAAAAGGAAGAAGCAAAGCTGTCACCAGTCAATTATTGATAAAGGAGAGATACCTACAGGAGAAGGAACAGATGCTGGAGGAGACCAGCAAGAAATTGAAAGAGGTTGATGCGATGAGAATCTCGTTGGACGAACAAAACGGCGCTTTGAAGTCAGTGATTAGTAAATTGGAGCTGAACCTTGGAAAGATGGAGAAGGCGTATAAGAAGAAGGATGAGCTGTATGTTTCTGCCAATGCGAACGTGGATCATATGAAATCGGTAAGATAATACCTACTTACTTCGCTGAAAGATAATCTTGTTTCCTACGAACTTTATGTAACGAATATGATATTTTGAAATACTTTGAATTATTTCCTATTTTGCTTTTTATTTACGTGAAGAACGTTCCAAAATTCTATTCGTATTATACGGAATTATTTACAACCCCTTAAGGAAAAATTAAATATACAGGGTGATTTCAAAGTTTATTTAACAGATTGTAAAACTAGATAATGACCTATACAAAGTAAAAGCGAAATAATGCAGAAAAAATTAAAAGAATCATTTGATTAGATGCAATTTATTTGTTGTGAATTAATTTCAATAGTAGATGGGCTGCATGGCTTCGGAATCAGGGTCAGTCGTGTCTCATAACTTTGTGCAAGGCCCCCCACGAACTATTACTTGCCGTCAGGCTTTTATGGTGGGTGGTAGGGGTTTAGTCCGATGCGGTTGTCACCCCGCATTTCTTATTTATTACTAATACAGATACAAAGGTGAGCGGTAAACATAAAATTTACCGCAGATATACAGGATTGTGCAAATGTATTGGGGCATCCATTTTTTTTTTAATAAGATACTGGTTGAACCAAAAACATTTTTGACTAATACTTTTATAGCATTTTTAAGCTGTTTAGTAGCGCATATTCTTAAATTATTAAATTCAAATTCGTTATTGGCAACCATTGATCTCTAATTTTAGCAAATCACCCAAATGGAAAAGCAACTTCTGCAAACGCAAGCCGAACTATCGACGAAATCGGAACAATTAGCTGAAGTAACAAGTGAGCTCTTGTGTAAGAAGCAGATAATCGATACTATTACCCAGTTAACAAACGCTAATCACTGAGGAAAGAAAGAGAAACATCGCCCATATTTTATTTAGGAAATCATATTTTTTTTGTACATATTTTATCAAGTTTATTAGTAATTATAATTTTATAATGCAGACACAAAATATATTTTTACAAACTACCGAAAAATTGGCGTTTTCTTTTTTTTCTTAAATTTGAATATGGTGAAGGACAAGTTTGGTAGTTCCGGCAATAATGTATTCGCCAATTGCTGCAAATCTTATTTACATATAAGAACATAAACAATTCCTTTTCATATTACTCTGAATATATAACTACGGAATATTTCGCATATCTTATATAAAACGAGTTTTTCAAGATTAATATGCAAAAAAAAAATCATTAGAAAAACAAATTAACAAGTAATATTTTGTTATTAGATATCAAATCCTTTTATTAAATTGCCTGAGAAGCATGGCTGGTTTAAGCGTACGCGATAAAGCCGTTTTAAATTGCATCTTCAACCCCAACCTGCCTTTAGAAGATTGTTACGAGGAGGAATTAAACGAGGACATTAAAGGTAAACTGCGAATAATATTTCTTCTGATTTCAAGGTTAATTTGTTGAATTATTAATTTATAAGACAATGAAATCGATTCCGACACACACAAACAAGCTACGTCGTTAGAAATACGAGCAATTTGTGAAGCTGAAAATGGAGAACTTAACGAAGCCTTAGATATATTCCAAAGAGCTATGGAAATTGCACCGGATAAGGCATCCTTGTACAATAACAGGGCTCAAGTCTATCAATTAAAAGGACAAATAACAAACGCCTTTGACGATCTAACGAAAGCTATCGAAATGAGTGGAAATAATCAAAATAAAACGCTTTGCCAGGCTCTATGTCAGAGGGGATTGATATATCGAAGATGGGACAAAATCGAATTAGCTCGCGGGGATTTCGAAAATGCTGCCAAACTTGGGAGCAAATTCGCCAAGTCGCAGGTATGCAAATATACAAGCATAAAAGAAACCAACTCTTAATATAACTGTTGACTTATAGCTTATCGAATTCAATCCGTATGCTGCTTTATGCAATCAAATGTTACGGAAGGTTATGGATGAATTAAAATAATCATATTTGAATTCCGAAAAGCAACTTTATCTACTGTAAAGGTTGTCAGTTATTTTAAGCTAATTTCACTCGTAGCTCTTACTACAATTTATTCTATAAAATTAATTTGTAAATAGAATAATTTTATTTCTTGTGTTTATAAAATATGTGAGAATAAATACGTATTCGAGTGAAAAATTCCTTTCTTTCTTAAAAAGATTTTGTGCAGCCAACCTAAAAATATTTAAATCCCTATAATATGATTAAAATTTGACGTTAAGTAACATTCCACAAAAATATCCTGTCAAAATTTCGTAAAATGGCTTCCAAACAGCAGGAATTGGAGATAATAGAAAATTGGGAACAGATAGACGAGACAGAAGTAAATACAAATTCATTTTACTCAGCAAAATACGCCATTTAGGTCGGCACATAAAAATCTTTCGCTTAAGATATAACTTTGATACCAAGCAATTAATCATTAGCAAAAAAAAAAGTATATATCAACATGTGTTTGCATTTTATCTATAATAAGGTTAGAACTTTCCTCGGTTTTTTTGACATTTTTCTTTTGTAGGAATTAGAAAAGAAACTCAACGAATT
Organism: Oryctes borbonicus; assembly: GCA_902654985.2. Lineage (NCBI taxonomy): Eukaryota > Metazoa > Arthropoda > Insecta > Coleoptera > Scarabaeidae > Oryctes > Oryctes borbonicus. Next base: position 4,174,387 of record LR736871.1, on the reverse strand, counting down.
GATACCACGAAAAGGCGACGAAAATAAAAGGTTTGGCGTTGTTAAGTCTGTGATATGTTTTATAGGTTAGTGTTGCAGTTACAATCACCTGAACGGTACGAGTATAAATATTATTTTAACCGGCGATGACGCTTTACGATCTCAGTATGTACCTCCTGAGCCGACGGTGAAAATCCTTAAGCGACCTACGATCAATCAGAGTAGCAATGATATCAAAGTTGTGCAACCGAAGAAAACATTGGAGCAACGAGAACAAGAATATGCTAAGGCTAGACTTCGGATATTGGGTGAAGCAGCTTGTCGAGAGAAAGTAGAAGAAAAGTAAGAGAATCGCTATTATTTCTATCGTTATTATAACATCGATGTTTACTTTTTTATTAGAATTTGCATACAAAACAAACCTAGACAAATGGAGACTGATAATGTGATAAGGTTGCCGAAAGGACCTGATGGTACAAATGGTTTTAAGATACGTAGATAGTATTGCCGCTTTATTCAGCTTGTCGTATGAATGTGTGTACAGTAACTTATTCTTTTTTAAGTAATAAACGTAAGCAGAAAAAAAAACATAAATTTTCTATATTAAAATTGTTTTGTTCAAACTTTGTGTGTTTGAGTTTCACAATTTTCACAAGTCTAATAACTCTTGCGTGAATGAAAATTATAAAAATGTGTATTTACAAGATCTTTCAACATCGAAATACCTCCAAAACAGTTGAATTACTCATTTTGGCAATTTTTTTTAACGTTCTATTTGATATACAGCAAACATTTACGATATATCTTCATCCCACCATTTTTTTATTTTTCTTTCTCATTTTAGTTGCACTTGATCGTCATCAGTTTTTTTATTTTTGGGATTTTCAGCATCAATATTATACTCTTCAACTTAACATGATATATTATGCTTCTAAAAACGATGTATATCTTTAACAATATAAAATCAATACAGGTCAAGATTACCAGTAAAAATTTGATAATAATTGTAGTAGGCCTTGATAATAATACACTACATCCAAAGTTCTTTTTTTAACCAACTTTGGACGCAGTGTATTATGCTTAATACAACACACAGGAAAATTGTCTTTTCCAATCAAATTTTTAATTGGTAACGCATCCTGTGTATATACACATATTTAAATATACTATAACACTTTTTATATATTATACAATATCTTACTTTGAAAATAATTGTACATAGTGTTGTTTTGTGTGTGGTTAGGAAACAGAGATCTTAGTTAGTAAGTTTATGAGCATATTTTTCTATTGAATATGGAAAAAGAAACGAGGAAATTTATAAGTTTTGATACAGACCTTCTATCATCATCCAAATCGAGAATACTCCGAATGAGGTGAAAGCAAACCGTAGAAGCAAAGTTATATACATTAACATTTACGAGTTGTCATCAATAATAATCGAAAGGCTTGTATGCTTTATCGTAGTAATATTAAGGGTATCTTCATCGTTTTGTTTGGGTTTCTCAGATTTAAGTCGAAAAGAGAATTTTTTTTCTTTACAATAATCTTTGTGCATAATAAGTAGTACCATCTCGGATTACAAGAAATGTTTATTTTTCGTTTGTGCAATATTTAAGTCAGCAGGTTATTTTTTTGCTTTAGTGTACGGTTTCAAAACAAGTTATTCATGTATGTATAAACATTTATTGTATCTTAAATGTTTTGGATTTTATTGGAAATAGCATATTTTATGTATTATATCTAAAAATAAATACATTTTTTTATATACTATGGTTAATATTTTTATTGCGTTCAGTGAACTTCACTGCAATGAAATATATCTTAAAATGGTTCATACTTAAGATAGAGGTTGCCCCAAAACATGAATATTTTATTCTAAAAAAAAAGGTAAATCGTTTTGTTGTAAATTTTGGGACATCCTGTATAACAGCGAATGCTTACCATAGATGACTTTGGGGAAGCACCATAATTGAAATACACTTTGTATATGGGAAAAAAAATCAAAACGTAGGTCTTCTTGGCATTCTTTGACGTATGTTTTATTCTATTAACTGCCCTAGCAAGGCTTTTGTCTATTGAGCTCCTTTACGTAGGCTACTTCCCTGGGCCGCCAGGGCTTTTGGGCTTCCATAGAGCAACATTGGAAGAGGTTTAATTTATATTATTAGCTTCCAATATTTGGATCTCCAAATACTAGTTTAACGGCGTCTTCAATCTTTATAAAAATAATACAGACATAATTATTATTATTATGATTTTAACTGTTGGCGGTAGATGACCCTATGGCTCAGCGACAACCTTAATAAGCAAGTTTTCAGAATTTCATAGGGCTCTCTCTACAAATAAGAAGAAACAGCTTATTCCTTGTTGCGGTAAATTTTCTTTTCAAAGCTTCTATGTGTAAATATTTCCAATCATTCACGTACAAGGTTCGCATCCGAGAAGATCCCGGAGGGCCTCGCGGTTTATGGAGCACCTGAAGGAGAGGCAGTCACCACATCGCACCGAGAAAGACCAAAAAAAGTTATGGCGCAATCAACCTTGTGATACTAATTTCGAAGCCTGCGCAAATCATCTTAGATGATTCCCCGGGTGCGAGACAGTGTCAAATGATAGATACAAGGACTTACTCGGCAAATGTCGCGATTTCGCTAATTTGGGGCGTCTTTTCCTAGTTTTGTCGAGGTATGTCGGAATGATTGAAAGTTTCGTAAAATAGAAAAAATTTCGCAAATTTATGGCTTTTCTAAATATATCTCATAACTTTTGAGCTACGATAAGTTGGGTTAAATTTTATTTTAGTTTTAGAAAATCGTTGTAGCATTTTCCATCGATCTCTTATATACCTCTCTGTATATACCAAATACTGAAACAGATTTCACAGAATATCTCAAAATACAAAGACTATGGAATAAAATAGCAAGGGTGTTGAAAATTTATTCAAGATTTCTCTTTTTATAATAATAATAATAGTATGATAATAATAAATTTAATTTTTCGCTATAATAAATGCAATTTCATATATCTATAAAAAAAATCAAATTCAACACACCACTAACGGCGCTACTGACAAAATTAGTCAACGTACTTTACTTCGAACATCGAAAGCATCTCAAAAACGCTAGTTTTGCCAGTCATTAATATACTAATAAAAAAACATAAAAAAAAGGAAATACTCTCCGTATAATTTGAATGAGGGAAGAACAAACTTCTCGATAAATAAAACAAAATCAACGGTAAGTGCCAACATATCTCAGCATATAGGGGGATGCATTGGTGTGAGAAGTCCACGAGAATTTGCTTGGTCCTTCTCGTACCCTTAGCAATGTGTCCCCCATTAATAAATTAACTCCGAATTTAAATAAAATACAATGCTGGAATTTTTAAATTCTTAAATGAATGCCTGAAAGGTTCTACATGTTATCCCCGCTAAAAAAAAAAAATACAGAAAAATGGCATCGTAATTTGTTTCCCGCTTATAAAGGTGTATAGTCCACGTTCGTTTCTGCTGGATATATATATATATCATTCTAGAATATATAATATATAATCTATTCATATAAAATCTAAGTATAAATCCTTGCAGCTCTATTCAGAGATTATTTAAATAAAAAAAAAGAAAAAAAAAAGAATACTAATATGTAGATAGTTGAAAAACTTCAAACCCAACACTGCTATAAATAATGGCAAAAAATATTAACTCATCACAAAGAATATATATGTGAAATTTTAATAATGGGTATTTTTTAGATGGGGAAGACAAAAAAACATATTTTACATAAGTACCACTTATGCCAGGTACGTAAGAATTATTCTTTGAATGATATAGTGTTCCGTATCATATGGCAATTTTTTGTTTATGGGTTATATATTGTGTTTATGGACGTTAATTTTTAAAATTTCTCAATTTTTAAAGAAATCTACATAAAAATCTGCTTCGTAATGGCTAATTTTTGAGACAGATATACCCTTTACTTAAGCACATTCTTTTTCTATTTTAATTTTTTATTTTAGATTAATAGTAAAAATCTTTTATATATATTTTCTTGTCAATTCTTACTGGAAAAAATACTAATAATGATATATTTTTTTAAGCCCGACTGAAAATCACCCATACACTTTTAAAGGTGGTAGATATAATTATAAAAACAAAGCTTCGTCTTTTTTTTTTTTTGTAGAAGTTTAATTTAAAGAAATTTAATTGTGAACTACGACAGTTCACAATTAAATCGTGTTAAGTCTTGCTACATGAGGAAAAATAAACGACAAAACTTAAAAGGTTTTCCATTAAAAAACGATAAGATTTAAATTATAGCATAGATTCGTATTTGCTAATATAACTGTACCACCTTTACGTAGTAACGAAGCATGCGAATTTTCATTATTTTAAAGGGAAGGTTTTACCACCATTTAACTGTGAAATAAGCCAGTTTTGGAAAAATATTCTTAAGAAAAAGTCTTTAGTACCTCAATCTCTACTTAAAAATTTGACGGCGATTTTTAGACACGCCTTGTACATGTAATTAATAATAATGTGCAAATTTTTACGCAATAATAAATACATTTTAGATAATGTAACAACAACGCAAAAAAAGTATTATTTGATGCCATTACAAAATAATCCTAACGGCAACGATTTCCATTTTTCCAGAATTTGTATTTTTCCCCGCCTAAATTGAAAATCCTATCCGAACGAAAACCGTTAGGACTCCTCAAGATCATCTTGAAACACAATTTCGAAATCCTTCCCCGTGCTAGACCGTTGGCTGGACTCGCTTTCGCTTTCCGAACCCTCATTTACCGCCTCGACAGTGCTACCACCACCACCACCGCCTTCTCCGCTAGTTGCCGCGACGGTTGCGCCCCCATCTCCATCGCTTTGCCTGCAAAGTGCGAAATTAGAAACGTGAATTGGAGTCGTCGAATTCCCCGAAAGATTGGGTGAAACTTACGCATGCGTATGAAACACGTAACCTTTTGTTTTTAAGTTTGATCGGCGTTGGCATTATTTTTTTTTTTTTGTATTCGTTTTCGAGATTTCTTATTTATTCACGCGATTATTCGATAGTTTCTAATTTTGCTGGTAGGATGCGTGCGTACTTAAAAAAAATAAAGATTAATTTGAAAGAATATTTTTTAAGTAAAATAAATTGTTTCAATCCGTATATTTACAGTAAATTGCTTGAATTCGTGAGTAACAAGGGAAAGTTCCCGGGTGACAAGGTCAGATTTTAATGAAATTTAGTGGAACTGTAGAGCAAAATCTGCCGCCAATTTTCCCCCTTCAAAGTGAATTTCCACAGATAAAATAACTAACGCCTAACGTTCCTATAAAATTTCATTAAAATTTGAGTTTGACACCCAGAGATCCTCCCTTGGAAGTTATCATAAAATAAAAAAAGGTAGCTAGCAAAAAAAAAATCAAAGCAAACTATATTTGAAGAATATGTGCAAAATATTTTTAAAGTGCATTTAAACACACGCAAAGTGAATATTTTAAACCAAGGTGATAAGCATTCGGAGTAAATATGTCCAAGTCAAGAATTATATTATTGTACAATGATTATGGTTTCCTATGTTTCAGCTTAATATTTAGAGTTTATCGTATTCGATTGCTTTTTTTTTTAATATTTGGAATTTGACTTGAATTTATAATCTTAGAGTCTCGATTTAAATTTAAGAATTAAAAATAAAATATTTGATGTTTCTATAATGAAAGTATTGTGTTCCGCTTAAGAATAATACAATCGTACCCTGTGATTTTCTCTGTTTCGAGAAAGCAACAGCTAATGTTAAAGAGAGCTTGTCCAAATAGTCTAATACCAATAAGTAAGAGTGGGAAATCTTGAGATTTTTATTTCGTTAAAATCAACAAAATATCGATTTTTTTCAGTATTCACTGATGGAATTTGGATTGTTCTACTTATTGACACTAGATATCGCAACTTAAAATACAGATAATCAAAAACGATAAATAAATAAAAAGAAAATAGTGCCAACAAAGATATTGTGCAAATCCCATTTAACCCTAAAAATATTTACAAATAAAGTCAATTCAATCTTTTACGGTGAAATAAACAAGACACATATTCTTCGAAAAAAAAAATTATTTTAATTCTTCATACTGTTGAGAGATTCTTTCACATTATAAATGATAATAATACCATAAACCATAGTAATTTCTTACGGATAAAATAAGGCAACAAAATAAATTACCTATCATCATCATTGTTTTGCTTAGAGACATTTCTGTGACGTAACGTAGATTCAGATTCATTCACTCCATCCGTCTTATCATCATTCTTAACATCCTCATCGGCATCCGAATCCTTATCTTTCGACTTCTTCTTTTTCTTTTTATCTTTCTTCGAATCGTCTTCTTGTGTTGAATCGACTCCTTTATACTCGTACTGCAATTTAAAGAAGGATTATATGCACGAAGGTAAAGGGCGGTGTTCCAAGTTTAAGATCTAATCTTACCTTATACAACGGCCAGAATGAAGCGAAGAAACCAACATCTTCTGTGAGATTAGGAAGAATCCAAATATGATGTCTTCCCAATGTCGCCACCCAAACCAAGCAGAATATAATTAGACGAAGTACAACTAGGAATATTATAAAGACCAGGAAACCTGCAGCTGCAACGCTCAAATAGTAAACGCCTAATCTGTAAGGAAATGATTGGTTAATTTAATTAATCTCCTTAGTGTAATTTGCGATAGTTAATGATTCTGTTATCATCTAGAGTATCAGAGGAATATAGCAGAAACATCTCTGGGTCCAACAGGGGACCCCATGGCACCAGAATGATTGGTCGGCAAGAAGAAAATAAGAAAGCCGCAAATTCAATTCGGAGAGAGAACGTCCGTCTCTCTAGATGGGAATTAGTGAGCCTAATCAATGCCTACTCTAACCGACTTGCGAATCAAATCACGGTCCCAAAGTCAGATAAAGTCAACAAAAATCGCCCTTACAGTTTTTCTCTCAGTGTACGGCCTTTGTGATGCAAAAGAGCTGGAAATTCGAGGGCATTCTCTCTCTGAAATGGCAGAATTTTGCTAAAATCTCAAATAATTTCAAAAACTAAGTTGCTTGCGGATAAGGAAGAGAGTCGGCTAAAAATGATATTATAGAACCTGAATAGCCTGTATATGTTGCGCAGCACTTGCCTGTGAATATTGTTTATCTCAAAACTTTTTCTCTAAATTACTTAGTAAGCTGCATGGTTAGAGTAATCTGTGTATATCATCCATTTTACTATATAAGCAAAAAAATAACGTTACCTTACAGATGGAGGCCACAACGGAAATAGACATATCCCTATCGCTCCCAATACCAAGAACGCCCCAAAAATCCAATAATAAAATGGAATTGGATCATAAATCCAAACATAAGCATCTAAAGTATCAACGAATTGTTGATCACCATGCATTTCTAATCTCACTTTCCTTTTACGCTTCTCTTTTTCCGGCTAAAATATATAAAAATGTTCGGTAACAAACTTTGATTGAGAAATTCTTTAATTACTTACCACCACCTCGGCTTTACCTTCAACAACGCTACTTTCTGCATCCGTACCCTTTTCCTTATCCTTCTTATCTTTATCTTTCTTCTCATCTTTCTTCCTTTCATCATCCGAAACCTTTTTATCTTTCCGTTTTAATTTTAATTCCTGTTCCGAGACAGGAACCTTTCTAGCTCGATGGAAAAATTTATGTATGAGCATTGTGTTTAAGAAATTAACTACATCCACTCGTGTTTTGAATAGAGCATCGTCCCCTTGTGCGAATTGTGATTCAAGTAAACTGTCGACAGCTCTGGTACCTAGAACAAATTATGTGGTTGCATAAGAGAAAAATGAAAATTTGAGACTTACCAGTAAAATACTCGACATTATGATTTAAAAATTTGGTCTTCTTGATCGGCACATTTTTCCTTAACCATTTTCCGACGTTATATTCATCCTTAGACGGATTTTCAGCTTTTTCTCCTGGAACAACATACTCCTAAAAATGCATAAAATTGTCATAACTATTTTGAATAGTGGTGATTAGCGCCAATTTTTTTGAAAAATAAATTCAATGACGTATTTAGTTGTCGATATTCTTGACAGAGCGCACTGATTTTCAAAACAAGGTAAATGTCATAAATGTCATTCAAAGCAATCTCGCAATACGGCTTTTTTAATATCGCCTTATTTTAGTGCTTAAACAGGGTAAATATTTACGAAAATCATTCTAAAACTTCACGTCCCCAATCCGCTACGTACAACGAACGATATTAGAGCGTGTCAGTGACGAATAATAAAAGTACCGTTACCGAAAGAATTAACTGTCAATAATCACTATTATTTGCCAGGCTATAATTAGCGTGATTAGTTCCGTAAATCTCTCCATACTAGCTCCCATTAAATCCAACATCGAAAGCGTATTTGTTGTGAAGAAGCAACGTCATCTGAAATAAGTTCTACAACATATTTCTTCACGACCGAGTTTTAATTTGGCGCGCGCGCACATTTTCCGATATCGGAGGAGAGCGATTTTCGACGGCGAACGCGAAAATAAGCGCGGAATTTCGTTTAAAAGCATAGAGATAAGCGAATTACTCACGTCTTTACGTCTCTTGCCTTTCTTCTTTTCCGCCATGTTCGTTGATTGCTTCTCGCTTGACGTCAGTGCAGCCAAAATACGAATGTGAAAAACTTGTCATCAGTGGCGTGATCGCGGAAAGCGGGGGAAATTATTGCCGATCTAATTTAAAATTTTAGCGCGTTAAGTGAAATTTTATCTTTGCGATTCGAAAATAGGTTTCGTTTGCATTAATTTTGTCGTATATAGATAACAGTAAGAATTTTTTATTTAAATTTTAATTGATATTTAATATGGGGGTTTGCCAGTGGTCTTTTAGTTATTTAATTTACCTTAATACTATTGGAAATCAAATTTGCAACCACTGAAGTATCGGCACACTCCGCACCACACAAAATGCTTATCCAGGGATTTCCTAAGTATATGTTCCGAATTTAGTAAATATTACATTAGGCATTGTTTAAATTTCGAGGATTACGTAAGTTGGTCATTCCGACAATAGAGAAATACCAACTTAAATAATCCGCGAAATTTAAAAAATATCTAATAAATATGCATTGCATTAAAGTAGTTTGTTATTATTATTTGATTTGCTTTAGTTGGTTAATATTGAAAATGCCTCATTATTTCACCGCAAAAAAAAACTAAAAATACTCATTTTTTTAAATTAAATTCTTTATATCAAAGTTCAATGCGAATCAAATATAAATCCTTTTCCTTGGTGAACCATAAATTTAATTTCAGACAAATTTTAAATAAGCTTCGATATCTACTTATGGCTTTATGCAATCTAACTCCCCATAAAATAAGAATAAAACCGCTTCAAATATTAAGCACCTTGTATTATAGTAGTAAAGTTTTACAGGAATTAGAATATAAGGTAATAAAATCAAATACGTTGTCCTTTGAATATTTACTTTTACATGAAAATATCCTAGAAATGTTATCAAATCCTTGGTATATCAGAAGAAAGCGATCAAGAGGATATTCGTAGAGCTTATTTGATGCTCGTAAAAAAATATCATCCAGATAGCACTGAGGGCGATATAGCAAAGTTTCAAGAGGTAATTCTGTATTATATACATCCAACTTTTCTTCTTTTAATAGACTTTGAACATTTAACAGATTGATAAAGCTTTCCGCAAGCTTATTGATAAGAAATCTAAAGAACGTTGGGGTGTTGAAGATTCCGAGGTTAAAGAGCAGGATATTAAGGTTATTTATTTTGCTTAGATTATCTCATTATAACAAAATAATTTTTTCACAGCACACCGCACCACAACATAGACAATATTTAAACTACGATGGATATGGTAGCGGTACCGTCTTTCAAAGACAAAAGCAATATACAAAATTCAGAGCTATTCAAGCTGCGGAAAATGTATTACAGCATAGATTACAGAAAGTTGTTGCTGAGGAAAATGCTTTGATGAAGAAGGTACCATTGAAACATAAAATAAAGACCAAGTAAGCCCAGATACTATCGTAATAGCTGTTTTTTAAATTAAAACTGTCAAAGGCAATTTTTATCCTAGATATGGCTTTGATCGGTTAGTAGAAGATTTAATACAAGAAGCTATGTCTAAAGGACAATTCAATAACTTGTCAGGGTGTGGGAAACCCTTGAAAGATATACAAAATCGAAATCCGTATGTTGATTTCATTACGCATAAGATAAATGAAGTAAATATTTTGATAGTATCAGTATTCGAAATGCGTATTTTACTATTTCCAGGTTTTAATTGAAAACGGCTTCACCCCCGAATGGATAACATTGCAAAAGGAAATTCGTGGGGAGATTGAAATATTACGTAACAGTTTAAATATGGAACGCTCATATTTAGGACCTAACCCTCTCTCAGCAAATGAAGCAAATAAATGGGATCAAGTAATTGATAAGCATCGTAAGCTGCTAAATAACATTAATAAGAAGATTAATAAATTTAATCTGGTTGTACCTGTTTTGAATAAGCAAATGTTATACATTAATCTAGATAAAGAAGCTAATAAGGTTTTATTGAATGGCAACTGTAATTTAAAAGGAGATTCAAATCGGGATGAAAGGGAAACCGGTGAATATTCAACGAAAGATACCATTATTAATCTGTTCGGGTTTTTAGATTCAATGTTTAAGAAATGATTAAGTAATTGTTGTTTTAAGTTTGATGTAAATAATTTAATTAAATGGCGCGTTATTAATTTAAATATTGTTTTATTTGTGTGAGGGAGTACCACAAGATGGGAATTTTGGTCCAATATTTTCCATGATTTTTGTTATTCTTTAATTGCCTTCAGAGATTGGATTGGAGTTATTCGAAATTGTAGATTGTTAATGCTACGATTTGTAAATAAACAATTTAGATTTTAAATTATTTATTATAAATTTCAATACACTTATCTTCACACATTGCAATAATATTGACGCCTGCTAATTTCACGCAAGATCGGTGTTAACCTAACTTTTTCAACTTATTAATTTAAAATGTTTATAAGACAAGTATTTAAGAATAAATACAGCCTACAAAGGTATATAGAAAGATGCTATTCGACCAGAAATATAATAAAATTAAAAGAAAGAGGGATGTATCAAGATATTTTCCCAGATACTTCAGCGTATGGCTAAAAACACCTACATCGATACAATTTATTCGAAGTTAGCTTTCTAGGGGCGAAGTAACCGATTTACTCAACGCAAAAGCACAAACTGTATACGCTGGATTCGATCCTACAGCAGATAGTTTACACGTAGGGAACTTGTTGGTATTGATTAATCTATTACACTGGCAACGTGGTGGACATAACGTAATAGCATTGGTAAGTTCCTTGTATATTCATCGTGAGATTTCTAATCTGATTTCTTGTAACTGTACGATAGCTTGGAGGTGCTACAGGAAGTATAGGAGATCCTAGTGGTCGATTAACAGAACGTGCTGAATTACAGTCTGTATTTATTGAAGAGAGTGTGAAAGGCATTAAGCGTAATATTGAAACAATTTTTAAGAACCACCAGAAGTATTTCTGGAAAGATAATAGAGAATTACCTAAAGTAAGGTATTTTGTCATTTGAACTTAATTGTCTCATTGTTAACTTTCTATTTTTAATTTAGTATTCTGAATAATTCCGAATGGTATACTAACATGAGTCCTATATATTTAATTGGGAGAATTGGTCGCCATATGCGAATGGGAACCTTGTTGTCGAGGACAAGTGTACAAACAAGGTTATCGTCACCTAACGGAATGAGTTTTACGGAATTTAGTTATCAATTGTTTCAAGCTTATGATTGGTTGCATTTAAATAAGAACTACGCGTGTCGATTTCAGGTAATTTATATAAAATTGCCTAAAAAATGAAAATGAAATTCATTTATTTGTTTTTAGATCGGTGGTAATGATCAAATGGGAAATATTATGTCAGGACATGAACTTATTGGGAAAGTACAAAATCAAAAAGTATACGGTGTGTCCTTGTTGATTTCTCACATTGGAGATACTCATTTTGTTTATTTTACAGGTTTGACGTTACCTTTAATAACCACAGAAATAGGCGATAAATTTGGAAAATCTGCTGGGAATGCTATATGGTTATCAGATGCTAAAACATCGCCGTTCACATTCTACCAATTTTTTAAGCGGCTTTCCGATGTTGACACTGAAAAATTTCTAAGGCTATTCACTTTCGATACAATTGGTTTTATAAAAGATTTGATGCGTCAACATAGGGAGAAACCAGAGTTGCATCTAGCTCAAAAACACTTAGCTGAACAAATCACCTTGTTAGTACATGGAGAAGACGGTCTGAAAGCTGCCGAAATTGCTACGAAGGCTTTGTACGAGAAAAATGTATCTGCTTTGGCTAGTATGAGGGTGGAAGAGGTTGTGAGGTTATTTGATGGAGCTAATTTGGTTAGAATGCTAGCAGAACCTGGACAGAGTGTTCTCGATTTGGCATTGAAGGCAGGATGTTTCCTAACAAGTAGTAAGTTTGTTCAATTTACATTTCAAATGACTAACTCAAATTTTTTAATTCATATGCCGAGTATCTTATATGTTTTCTCTGCATTAAATAACATTTAAGACACACTGTATATTATTTTATAATTAAGATTTGGAGTTCCGAAAGGCTCTATATTAGCACCATTATTGTGCGTAGTCTTTATTAATTACACTTTAATAACCATTCTAACTACTCCATCTTGTTCTGTTAACTACAGATGATGCTCTAAGAATAATCTCAGCTGGAGGATTTTACATAAATCAAGAAAAGGCCATGAATCCCGATGAAGTCTTGAACCCATCAGTACATAGACTTTCAAATAGCATTTCTCTGTTACGAGTAGGGAAGAAAAACTATTATGTAGTAAAATGGCTTTAATGACTTTAATGAGTAAAAATAAATAAAATATTTTTTCTTCTTAAATATAATAAGTGTTTTCTTTGTCTTACGTCTAACAATTAGAACTTGAATGTCCACTTGACGATATGATATTCTGTATGTACTTGTTTAATAACTGCAAATGATTCTTATTTATGTTGCAAATTTCACTTAGTTCTTCGAGGATATTCTCCATATGCATAAAGTGCTTCAAGTTCGTCATATTGAGGGCGCAAAGTAAGATTCCGGAAGGTAAGTAGAAACGATTTGTTATCATTTCTTGAAATGTGTGTAGAGCACCTGAATTTTGCTTGTAAACACTTTTCAACTTATAAAACAACCGTCTGTAATAAATATACACTATATCTAGAATTTGTACGCAAAGTCCTACGATATCCACTCTCAATTTAAAATCTTTTAAGTAACCAGTTAAAAATGTCTTTAGATCATCAACTCTGGATTGAAGTGGAAGCCTATAGCGCAATGTTCTTAGTATATTCATCTCCATTCCTTTAATCAAGTCTATTGTAATATCCTGCTCCGTAATACTCGTGTATAATTTGGCTATAATTTTCGCCCTCAAATCGCTTTGTTCTCCAACGTGCTTACTACAAATCAGTATTATTGACACGATTACCAATAATTGATCGTCAATAAGAACATTCCTGCTGTTTTGTATTGTAATGTATTGCACCAGGACATCAACGCTCATTACGAACACATGACTATCTTGTTTTAAGGTGTCACATAAACGTTTGATCAAATCAACAGTCATTGAATCTAAAAGCGGTTCATTGTAATTGTAGCAAGTTGTTTTATTCTCTTCGAACCATAAATTTAACAGGTGTTCCTCGAAATTCCCAAATAATTTACTGTGAGACATTGTTTCTTTATTTCTAAAATAGGTTAATGATAAGATCTCGAATGGACGTCAAGGTATACTTACCAAATCTAAGTAAATTCAGCAATATTTGGCATTATAATCTTTAATTAAGAATTTTTTGAGTAAAAATGTAGATATTGTCAATTTGAAATAATCGCACGCAGGCGCAGTCGTTAAAGGAACTGTAAGCACATAAACGTCGGCGTTTTGAATTGATTGAAATACTAAATTTTGATATTACGAATTATCTCCCTATTTTTTAAATAAAAACATTAATTTCTTCAATTATTTGCTCTCAACGATGCGCATTAGGAGAAATTACTGATATGCTAAATGGTCCTGGATATTTAGTGTGTATTAAATTTATGATTTATTGCTTGAAATTTTATGTCAAGAGAGGTTGGCACCCACTGGTTATCCGCGAATTTTGAATTTGAAAATCTTTTTTTATATTTCAATTTAATTTCCTTTACTTACTTATAGTTTTTGGTTCTATTGCTTTACAAAAGGCTTTTTTTATTCTTGCAATAGTCTTTTTTGTTTATTTTATAACATAGGAACTTTAACAAAAATTCAATAAGGATATTTTTATGTAGCCACGTGTTGAACTTTCCAACGAAAAAAAAAAAAAAGCAGCGAGAAATAGGCAGTAAACGTACTAATTCAATTTCATTATTTTTCCTTCGGTAAACACGGTAAAAATACCTTGTAATAAAGAGGTCAATTTGATTTAGGCGGGCTTCCTTTTATGGTGATACATTAATGTTTTCTTGCTTTTAACCGAACAACAATAATAAAATCAGTTTTTATGATCCTTGCCGTTAGCTGAGGCTGTTATTAGTTTTTTTTTTCTTCTTTTGCGTAGGTTTATTTAGGAGAAATAAAAAGGTAAATCTTTCATTTACTTGTCCCGTGGTTTCGCTTATACATATTTTTTTATGGCTTGTTTTCTGGCACGTTGTTTTGTTTATTTAGGGATTTAGAGCATATTTAATTTAATAATCGCGATATTTAAACCGACAGAAAAATAAAATGAAAAATATGATGTTTTCACTGAAAAAACACTGAAAATTGCAGATTAAGGATTAAAAAAATAAAAGAGAACCAAGAAATATTTCGCTGGGACATATAACAGTCGAAAGAGAACGAAAAGTGATTGCAGAAATGATATTTGCAGTAAATTATTAAAATGAAGCTTTTGTTAAAAAGCAATTACCTGTAATTTTTTTTAGATTTTGCCCATTTCAATTGATGAAATATTAAATTCGATGGTGCAACTGTACATTTGCTGGGAAAAACAATTTTTTGTTTTCCGAAACTAAAAAAAGAAATAAATTTCTTTCGCAATAATAAAAAAAGTTTTTTCTTCGTGTCAACAACAGAACATTATTCAATTCATCTTTTTTTGCTTGCTTCCATAAATGTAGCGAAAAGAAACAATTTTATCTGCGCGCAAAAAGATTTTTTTTGCTTTCGTCTATTTAGACGAAATCAACACATTTCGCCTCCTCCCCATATGAACGGACCAGCCTCGTAAAACGCCTGTATATCCCATTATGCCGCGTGTCATTATCTAATTTTCGGATTTTGGTTGTAATTTGCTCCTTGAAAATTGGCTATACGCATAATTTGACCGCCATGCGCCATATGCGCTGTCTAGTAGCTATGGCAACTCATTCAGCTTTCTGAGTATGAATTGTGCTGCGTGTTCAGCGCAAATTTCAGTCTAGCGCGTGTCTTCTCGAAAATACACGAGATTTGCTGTTTCGGAGGTGGTTGTGACGATCGTCTTGGCGAAAGTTTTGTGGCAACTAGATTATAAAACACGTGGCCGAAGTATAATTTGAAACTTTTATAGCTTTGGTTTTTATTAATTGCTGTCGTTTCGAGCTTTTTTCGTTCTTGATTTTTATAAACTTAATTGAAAGAATTTAAATAAGTGGTACAATAATTTAGAGTTAAACAAGGTTTCGTATCAAAACAAAAAATCTATTATTTATTAAATTTGGAATTTGATATTCTAACAGTTTTTGAAGATTATTTACGAGAAAATTATTTTTTTTTATTATTTTGAATATTTTCTAGAGCAATGATATTGAGCAGGTGAACTTGAATTAGAAGTGTTAGTAGTCAATATGTCAGAAAGTTATTATTAATTGTAAGCTAAAAGTTCCTACATTATTTAAAATTAAATTTAAACCAGTGAGATGGAAAATTATTTTCCTTGGTTCGTAGAAATAAGCGAAATTTTGAGATATTGGTAAAAACATCATAGATAATTCTTTTCCTAGAAATAGCTTTTAAATAAATAATATTCAGATAAGAGCACAATATAAAATTATCTTCGAATACACAGGATGTTCATTTTCCGCTGGAGTATTTGTTCAGGTTGCCAAAAAGGGGAGAACTCCGTTTTTGTAAATTCTTTAGGAGAAGGTAGAAAGTATTACGGTTTAGTACCATTTGCGAAAATTTCACGCTCTCAAATGATCTAAAAAAATTACCAAAAACGTAGAGGACGACTTCTGTTAAGTAATTAAAATTAGATGTAGTTAGTGGCCCCCCTGCGAAACTTTTAGGGGACACTTCTCAAATCATTTACAAGCGAGAGCACAAATGTAGAGAATGAGAGTATTTGTCAACGTCAAACATAAAGTTTGTAATAAAACAAATTAATTATGGAAAACTTTAATGCTACGAAAGCAGCACTTTAAGTGTTTGTGCTTATTGAAATATTAAACTATAGAAATTTTTGAAGTCCTTATAGAAGTTTTTGACGAATAAAGCACAGTGCAAGACAAATATGCGAGAAAGATGAGTTTTGCACGATTACGCAAAAGTCTCTATAATATACAGTTATATATTCTCACCCTAAACATCTTTTTTCTTTCCGGTATAGAGAACCTGTTTGTAGCCATTGAGATCCTTCTCAATTCTGTTAATTACATTAAATTCAATAAATCGCGTTAAAAAAAATATTTAATAAATTTATTGAAATAATGACCACGTTTATCAAAATGTTGAGTTTGACAAACATTTATCAATATAATAAATACCATTTATTATATTTATGAAAGTATGTGTTTATTGATATTATAAACTAATTCATCTCAATGATAAACACGTTCGTTAGATTAATTTTGTTAAAAAAATAGTTCCATTAACGTACTTTTCTTATTGTATTTGTGTATCTTTTTCGTTCAGTGTGGTAAAGGTCGAGAGTAGGAACCAGCCTTGCTCCAGCTTTCTGCAGAAAAAATTCTTTCATAACAGCCACTGGCTAGACTGCTACATTTAACATATTCTATTGAATGATGCCAGATTTGGTGAACGCTGAAGTATTTGGGGAGTACTGGTCCAAATTGTATGCTTAGCCTGTATTTTATGAGAGACAGATAAGGCCAATTGTTCTCGTAATGGTGAAGTCAATATTCAAAACTATCGAATATGGTCAAGAGAAAATCCACAAACAATAATTGAGCAAGAAAATCACCGTTTGGTGCTGTTGGAGAACAATTTTCATCATTGGTTCCTATTTTTTCGAGGAGATTTGAATTTAGGCGGTCGAAACTGCAGTTCTTACTGGTGAACGATAAGTACAAAAATGTTAAGAGATTACAGAGGTACATCGACATTATTATTAATAAGTAAAATTTATGAAATTATTGAGAACACGCTAGATACGATAGACGACAAACATGGATTTCGACCAGATAGAGGTACCGCGTGTCTTACATCTATGGCAAGGCATTTGATTGAAAAAACATTATAATAGCGGCAAAATATTCCTGGAATTTATTAATTTAGAAAAAGCTTCTGATTCGGCCCCACATTAGAAGACCTGGAACATTTTGGAGGGAGAAGGTACGGGGCCGAAACTACTTTGAGTAATCCAAGTCATCTATAGATATACTATTAATGTAGTTAGAACAAACAGCTACTTATCTAAAGAATTCCCAACAAAAACTGGCCCCCTTCTGTTTATTCCGTTGATATTTGAAATAGCTCGAGAATGCAGACCAAAGTGCGCAAAAGTGAACGAAACCAAAAAGAGCAGATGATATGTTTGGGAAAATTGGAAACGGGATAACGCCTATCTGGGATAAAATGAAAAAATACCTGAGAAACAATGCTCAAAGAGCACACTATTGATTTAAAAGCCAAGTTAAAACGCTAATCCTGCATTTTACAACAAGCCTGTAAAAAATTGAGCGGTTATCAAATCAAAAGAAGACATGACGAGTTACTAAAATTATTATTTGCATTAATTTAGTTTTGCGTTCCAACCTTTAGCTTTCAAAATTTGTTGTCCTTCTTTTTTAATCTAGTTACATATTTATAGTAGTGTAATGTTTTTTTTTGATCCTTACATGCAAGAATTTCTTAATAAACATGTTTCTTTAAAAGTATGAACGAAACAATGTGTATTTGCATATTCTCTTAATTTTCCAGTTAAGGAATTGTTAACTGCTGTTTCTCAAGGTTGCCTTTTATGCAGACATTTTAAAAATGTCTGCATAAAAGAACATGAACCCAGTCAATTTTAGCTTTAGAATTATTTAAAAAAAAATAGTGTTTAGAATACGACCAAAAAAGAATTTGAAGAGACGATATGAGGAAGCAAATTTTTGTAATTCAATTCGAGAAATACGGTGTATAACTTGAAGGACCGATTGGTGGTGTTTTTATACCATCAAAATGAAGGTCAGATTGAACAGTGCGGTGAGAAGTGTTGGGCATAAATCATACTATTGAAGATTGAATTTTGTTGTTGGCTTAGTTTAAGCTGCAATATATTTTTTACTGTATATATGAGATCCAATGTGAGTTGAGTAATTGATTAGCATTGCAGAGGATTACAATAACAGGCATCGTACTCTTAGGCCACAATATTGTGAATCTCATATATCCGTTTCAGCAGCTTAGAACTTTAGTTTTTTAGTTTATATTCAAAGCCTTTGAAATAATACACCAACGTTGTTTCCATGTTGGCAATGGAGATAACAAGGCACTTTCTAGGAAGAAAGAAAAAACAGATCGACGAGTAAACGTCTTTGATATAATGATACCCATATTTGAGCCATGTCATTGCAGTAAACAGAGTCGTTTTACTGCAATAGCTAGACTGGAAATTTACGTTTGATCTTGACAGTTCCTTTTACGTTTTATCAAAGACTTTCCCAGATCTTATTTTACAAGGGTTGCTATACCTACCATTAATGAAAGTAATTTTTTTCAAGTAATATTAATATTAACGTTAGTTTACATAGTTTACGTCAAGTGAGTAGACATGGGTGGGTGTAGCGGTGCAGAAGAATTGAATTATTTACGAAATTAGATACGTGAGGTTGTAGGTGTTAGATGTAACAGTTATGGTTTTTGCAGAAGCTAATAGAAAGCAAATTGCAAAAAAAAAAAAAACGAAAAAAAAAGAAAAAACTTTGGAAAAATAAACAAAATTAATAAAAATTAACAAAGGGGGGGGGGGAGAGAAAAATATAAATAATTTATAAACATTTGTATAATGAAACCGGCACTATGGAACAATATTCCCGTAGGAAAATGTTAAGAATTTATGGGGCGAAAGAAGAATCTAATGAAGATGCCACAAACAAAGCATTGGAATAATTAAAGATAAATTGGACATAGCGTTGTCAGAAGCCGATATTTGCCATCGATCAACAAGAAGGGAAAGTAAAAAATGTTTCGGTATAGCGACAGCAAGCGTGAGAAGAAGTCGAAAGTTGTAAAATCGTTAGTTATAAAGGAAGATCTAACTAAGACGCTTTTGGATCCGCTTAGTGCCGCTAATGAAATGTATTTACTTTAAATGTTCGGTTTCATCAAGGCAATGCACACTTGTGTCGTCGCTATGGCAATGGTATGAGATAGGCTACGAATTGCTTCCACGCCCACCATATTTGCAGATTTAGCCCCCAGCGATTATTTCTTATTTGGAATACGATGACGGAAAAGGATTTGGCTCAAACGAAGAAGTGACTGCAGCAATAAATACCTATTTTTGCAAAGTTGGAGAAATCGTATTTTTTAGATGGGATAAGCGTATCGACCTCAAAGGTGACAATGTTGAAAAGTAAAAACAAAATTTACGGATAAAAATGTATTTTTCTTGCTAAGTCCAGGTATTTATTTGAACACCCCTCGTTTTAGTTTGAAAATTTTAAAATTATTTTAAAGTTTGTCACTGGTTCTGGTTATTGCGAAATTCTTATTTTAAATAGAACATCCTGTGTATTCACTATTTTTTTAATTCCTCGCTTGATTCTAAGCCAAATTTATAACAAAAAAAAATGTAATCCTAAACAAAAAGGTGAAAAATGGAAACCATTCAATTGCAACTACCATTTATCTGTACAACACAATCGTTAAAGTTACTTCCATTAACGTACGAGATCCGAAATAAAAGACATTGAAAACAGACTCCTTCCGTTCTACTCTCTGCGATTCGCTATGTTCCTTTATTCGACGAATTACTTCTGTCAATTGAAAATGTACTTGCTATTATTGCAAATTTGCACCCGGCTAATATGCTGTTACGAGTTTGATATTAGTCCGCGTGGACAAACGCAATTGTGCCAGCCGCAAGCGGACAAGAAGCGGGCTACGATCGACTACAGCTTCCTATATAACTACTTGACCGGAACCGGAGCTCACAACTTTAGCGAATCTGTCACCATCGGGTTCCTTGCAGCATATGGCCAAGCGCAAGTCGTTTTGGGTGCTCTACCCCTTGCTGTAGATGCAGTTAATAACGATACTAGTAAGTGTATTGTTTTGGATATTAATTTTAGGGAATTGTATTAATTTAATATGGAATTTACCAAATTCGCGTTATGTTTGTATTTGTTACAAACCCGCTGATTCTGCAGAATACGTTCGAAAATTCCTTCTCGATACTCAAATTTTCGGTTCGATTCAGGACTTTTCAGTAGTATCCTGTCATCTATTTAGCTCTTCCTGAATTGCATTTTTGAAAGCCCCAACGTTATCCTCTCGTTTCTAATAGACACGATTTTTAAGGTAACCCCACAAGAAAAAAATGAGTAGGATCAAATCAGGGACCATGGAGTTGGCCCATTGGTTCCAATCTATTTCTGGTTAAAAAGACTGCTCAGAAGACGATTAATTTTTCGATAGTTGCGAGCAAGTGCTCATATTACATGTACGTACCTTTCCTCGGAGAGAGAACCTTCAGAGATAAAAGGTCCAACAATTCTGGATGAAATGATGCCGAAATTAAAACGAATTTGAGGAGTTTTAGCCTCTGTTAAACATTCCACAATTAGAAAAGTTTGTCTCGTCGCTCCATAGAATTTTTCGACAATTATTTGCATTCTGTCGACAATGGTCCATATGTTTTCTTCTTTTTTCTTCTTTTTCTTCTTTTTTCTTCTTTTCTATTCTTCTATTAGAATCTTCTGGTAATAATGCTTGAGCAGGTCTGCACTTGCAGAGAATGAATCTATGCCTTATCAGTATTCATGGTCTCCAATGGAGTTCTCCGAATAAGCTTCAAAATAACAAATAACTACCGTTTCTATTGCGTCAATCCTTCGTCACCCGCTTCTTAGCAAAACCATCGTCATTGTTTCTAAATGTTCCATAAAGATTTATGTTTTTACCTATTTAAAACAATACATTCAATGTTAAGCACATTTGCTATTATAGAATTCCCAGCTTCAAATTTAAATTTTAGATACACCCTGTACACTGTTTTCTAGAAAAATGAAAAATTCTTTTCGTCAATTGCACATCTCACAACGTTCCTATTTAGAAGTTAACGGAATTTAAACTTACACGTACGTGCAATTCACAACGAAATACGTCGCTTGGTTACAGAATTACTTCCAGGGCGAAGGCTAAGGTATGTGGCCGCCGATATTGGTACGAATCCCGCAGCTTCCGGCTTGGCCAGGTCGCAATCCTCCCTGGCGGCGAGAGCAATAAGGATCATGACGGAAATGAGGGATAATGGCACGTTAGCTTTTATAGGGCCGGACGATACATGTTCATCCGAAGCTTTGGTCGCTGCGGCGTGGAATTTGCCCATGATCTCATACGTAAGTTGTCATCAAGTAAATTGTATTGATAAAATGTACATACAAGAGGGAAGTTGCGTGGGATTTAATTTCATTTGTTACGAATATTGATAAATGATTTCGTTATTTTAAGCTAAGTAGATTTTTTTTTTGTTCGAGGCGTTATTCGGTTGCTGATAGGAAGCTTCCATTTCACAGGAAATATTACATGGTGCTTTGGAACAAGATGCAATGGTATTGCTCCATAGATATTTGCAACGTTAAAAAAAGCTAAAGTAATTCATAATTTCGATTCGGGTTGGTTCTCATCGGGCCAAGTCGTGGTGAATCAAATTCGTTCGTTGCGTTAAAAAGAGCCAGTTCGCAGGCTTTTGGCAATAGTTGATTTTTTCAAAAATTAATAGACGAATAATTATTTAGATGTTACTTTGCACGTGATTAATGATAAAGATCATACTTTGTGTGCAATACTGCAAAACCAAATGAAAATTACGCAATCCATGGCCAGCAAGGAGTCCCGATCTCAATCCCCCCGGTTTTACTTTTTACTGGGAGTTCATGAAAAATGACGAGTGTTTGCCATACTATCCCGAAGGCCATGCCGTCATTAGTAACGTTAAATCAAATAGCTGATTATTCACGCGTACGACGTTGCAAATCGTTTAAAACGAGAGATTTATATGATTTTTATGATCATCAAAATTCTGCATTTTTTACGTAGACGCTTTGTTATTACCATGATAGATCTTTCGGTAGATTCTCAACGTTGTTTTGTTACACCTTCATAACCAAAAAGGTAACTTATTTCAATCTCCCTTCAAAATCTCACTTCTTCCTATAATATCGACTCGCGTAGGAAGTTTATAAGCTTATTCGAAAGCTCCAGTATTAAAGTTCGTCAACTTCTGGCCGCCCACGTGCCCCTCTTCTTCCGATGTACGTCTTGCGCTAAGAAAATACGTTTCGGATAGACATTCCAAATATACGCCAAATACACTGGCGATAGAGTCGCAGGGTTTGTAGAAAAGTAACAAGAACATCGCCGTTATTCTATTTGAACTGGTCGCAAGGATTTTCGCAAGGATTAGCCCACGCTAAAATTATGCATTGTTTAAACATATTCACTTAATGTAAAAAAAAAAAAGTTTTTCACTAATTTTTTTATTAGTGGATCACTTCAATAAAGTAGCAGTTTACACATGTACACTGCCGCTCAGTGAAGTTCGGTCATACAATAAAAATCTATTATATCACACTGTATACAATTATTAATACATAAAATTAGAAAAATATTAAGCATACACTCTTTTCTAAGGGATTAAAGCCATAAATTATTATGTAAAGTAGAAATATTGCGACAACCATTTGTTTCTGTAATCTTTTCATGTTTTTTACCAACCGACCGAACTTCTCTGAGCGGCAGTGTACGTTGTGTGTTATTGTAAATATAGCCGTGAAACACTGTAATTTCTAACTTTCGAATACGGTATATAACATGAAGAAATAAAGATGAAAACCTCTTTTTTGATATCTATTTATAGTGACTTTTCCGCTTGGTTGGTTTAAAGGTATCCGTTTTTTCATTGTTGTTAGAATGTCGAAATTGGAACAGTTTTTTATTAATAACTGTAGTACCTCTCGAGTTGTTCGCATAGCACTTGTATATAACGCCTACACAATTCTATTGTGAAAATGTCCATTTTTTTATGATGTTCAGAGAAGAGGAGTAAATAACTTAGATCGTAAATACGGATTGTTTGCAGAAAATAAAAAATATGGCGATTTTTTTTTCTGTAAAAAGATACAGAAACAGGTTAACTAATGGGTTATAAATATTTATCTATAAGGTTCGTGTTGAAAAACGCTAATGCATCATAAAAATATATTTCTCTCAAATAATGATAGCAAGGACTGTGAGTGTATCGGTACATTCCGCACCACGCAAGTTTAATTGATTAATCCGGGACAGCTGTTTCGAGGATATGTCGATCCTCATTTTTAACCTTAGATCGAATGGTATCCTCGAAATAGCTGTTCCGGATTAATTCATTAAACATGTGTGGTGAGGAGTGTGCTCATACTTTTGCGTTATTTTTCAAGAATCTTAAAGAATAATTAAGAAGAATAAGATTTTGCAAAATTAGATAAAATATAATCGAAAACAATATACAGAGTGTTGAAAGCCTTTGCGGTATTTACGTTATATGAAAAAATATCTTACATATAAAAGTTGTTTGGTGAAGATCCTAGAATTACTTTGGATTATTCTGGAAAAAGTCAGTTTTTACGTATGTCGTAGATAAAGTGGTATAGTGTAATTTTAGCTGTTTGATAAAACTAATCTTCTTTGTTATAATTTTTTAAAATTCTAGTTCTTACATCGAAGTTTAAAAAAAGAAAAAATAAATAAATTATTTGCAGTAAAGGCGTTTACTCGAATACAGAAACTACCCCTCGTACATATGTACGACGAACTTGAATTTATGATCCTGAATAATTACTAAAGTAATTAATTTTAGTGAATTACATAGCATCAATTTACCAACATTTGCGCCATCAAAGCGTGAACTTTTGATCCCGTATATTTCAACCATTCTGTTTACTATTGCGGTACTCTAGCATCTCATGCGAAGAAATTTGTAAAAGCGCAGCTCGGTTTTAATAAGTAACAAGATAGGCATCTGTGGGTATCCACGAGCGAAGCAATTAAGTAGAAATAGAATAGCCGGTGGTAATTGTGGCCGCCCGCGCTAAAAAAAAAGGCATCCACTATAACAAAATTCTCTGCTCCAGAAGAATAATGAACGTTTAGTTCTAGGGAAATTAGCACAAAGGGAGGAAATTTTTTTGAGTAGTTACCATAATATGAATATAATGCGAACTTGTAGGAATGCATGCAAAAATATGAGGGACAAACAATTCTGTATTCTTTTATATTATCAAAGTATCAATGTTAGATAACAAACGACTTGTTAAAGTTCGTCTTTAATCGATTGATGTTCTTAAAGCTGTCATATATAAAACATTGTGATAGAACGCCGTATAAAAGTTTTTCTGGCAGTATTTCTCTATTACCAGACGAGAATCCGATGAGAAAAAATGTTCCGGAGTCTTGAGCAGTTGATATATACTGAAGTCTCTAGATACATCAAACTCATTTTATCATGGTTTTGTCTTGGGAAGATCCATTAACATTAATTTAACAATTTTTAAGCGAAGCCTTCGATGAGAGAAAAAAAGTTGATGTACACTGCCGTTCAGTGAAGTTCGGTCATACAATAAAAATCTATTATATCACACTGTATACAATTATTAATACATAAAATTAGAAAAACATTAAGCATACACTCTTTTCGAAGGGATTAAAGCCATAAATTATTATGTAAAGTAGAAATATTGCGACGACCACAATAAAGTCCCTTTTATTATCATTCCAAGAATTTCTCGGAAGTGCCGATCTTTCGAAACGGGTCGTTTGGGGATTATTAACGAACGATACATTTAGGAAATACACCGCAGTATCATTCTTGTTTATTTATCACAGGCGTAAAGATATAAATTTGCTTCGTTTTACTGTTGAACGTGTGTTGGTGTGCATCTGTCGTTTTTGCGCGAAAGTTTTAAGAAAATTTACTTCAAATTGGCACGTGGCAAGCCTACCAGTGTAGAAAAACGTCCACGCATTATTACGCTGTTCGAAGAAGGATATTCGGGGCGACAAATTGCTGAAAAAATAAATATGAGAAGTTCAACAGTAAATGACATCATAAAGCGATATCGGACAACTGGAACTATAGAAAATCGTGTTCGTCCCGGAGCATCTAGGAAAACAACAAAAGCTGAAGATTTGAGAATTGTATTCTTAAGCAAACGCAATAGAAAATTAACAGCGCCACAAATAACAGCCGAAGTCAATCGCGGCCGTGAAGAACAAGTTTCGGCGAGTACGGTAAAACGTCGACTTCAACAAGCGGACCTTCATGGACGCATTGCCATTCCAAAACCCTTATTACGTCGGGGCAACAGAGTAAAACGGTTACAGTGGGCCCGTTCTCATCTAGATTGGTCGTTAGATGACTGGAAACACGTACTTTGGAATGACGAGTCAAAGTTTGAGGTTTTCGGGCAAAATCGATGAGTTTATGTCCGAAGACCTAAAACCGAAAAAATGATCCCGGACTGCATTGTGCCTACAGTGAAACAAGGGCGTAGTTCTGTGTTAGTGTGGGGATGTTTCTCCTTTGCTGGGACGGGAGATTTATGCAGAGTGCAGGGTGTAATGAGGAAGGAAAATTATTTTGCAATACTCCAGAATCATGCAGTGCCATCAGGATTCATGCATGACAACGACCCAAAACACACTGCGTTAGTATGTAAGAACTATCTAAAGGAAGAAGAAGAACAGCACACCCTGAAAGTAATGACATGGCCCCCACAAAGCCCAGATTTGAACCCTACAGAATTGTTGCGGGATGAACTGGACAGGAGGATCCGAAAAATATGCCCAACTTCACAAGAACATTTACGGAATATTCCGCAACCTGAATGGATCAATATTCCACAATCCGTTTTAACAAAACTTATCGAAAAAATGCTTAGACTAGATCGAGCGGTGATTAACAGCAAAGGAGGTTTTTTCCATGAAAAAAATATAATGTTCAGTATGTTATATTAGGCCAGAATAACTTTTTATTTATTAATTTTTGCCTTTTTTACCTGTACATACAATAAAATTGCATTTTGTTTTTAGTTTCGTTTGTTTCTGTAACCTTTT
>LR736871.1:4105673-4132728 GCA_902654985.2 Oryctes borbonicus | reverse complement strand
TATTTATTTATTTTATTTACTAAGTTGCTATAAAATGCATTCTTTCGTTTCTGTTCCAATAACTATACAAATTACAAGACCATAAACATGATTACTTTAATTAAAATAAGTAATGTAATATTTTATTTCGAAAATAAAAATGTTTCAAAACGAAAACTGATGTCCTTAATTATGTGTCCGCCACTGTATATTGTAGTACTTTGGGAAGTCCTAGATCTCTGATTAAATCGTCCAGGTCTTGCGAAAACAGCTGATTTGAAGATGAAGGTTGAAACACCTAATTTTGCACGAGTTAAGGTTTCACCATCTTCCTCGTCATAATCAGCACTTTCTAGCATTTGTGGTGTGACAGGTATAGGGATGAAAAGACTAAGACTGGGGTACTGGTATTATTGCCGTCTCAATCTGTTTTAAAGTTTTGTATTATGACCTTTTAATTATGCAAAGGCTAAAGGTGGTAGTCGCCTGTATGAGTTTTGAGCTCGTTTCACGCTACCAGTATTCTACTAAAGCTCTTGCCCATTTAATCCAGCGCGGTGCCCAGAATTTATTTCGATCTCTAAGTTTTACTTTGAAGTATGAAAACTACTCGTTTTGCACAATGTCAGTAGTAGTTTTTTGGTACTCTTTCGCAATAAAATTATCGCAAAAACTATCAGGGCGCTGAACAAAAATTAACGTAAAATTCATTTATCATCAGGTCCTTGTTTCCCTATCTACTATGTGTTAAAATGATCTCGTTTTACACTGTTCGTTTCGCTTTGTCTTCTAAAAACGCATACGGAGCGTTAATAGAATTGGTGGTGCTTCTTGGCACTATTCCAGCAAATTATTATTAACTTTATATAATAAAAACGATAGAAAAGAACTACAAACGATGGGTGATTTGGTTATTCTTCAGCTAAAACTAACTAAAGAGTACAAATTGTCTAATTACAATTTTTTCGCAGGCGTGTGTAATTAAAAAGTTGTGCGGGTAATCATTATTACGAAAGATATCGAAAAGGAATTTTTAACAACAAAGAAAAAATCCCTTTTGAGGTAATCACGTCACGTCTACAAAGATAACATTTCAAACTGTAAACATCGAAAAAATGAACAGCAGTAACACGAAGTAGATTCATAAACCTCGAGTTAGTTCTATTGCTAGTAACCAGGCGTAAAATAAATTTGATTCCCTTCCCACATGAAACAACGTAATCACATCGGTACATCCCTAGATTCATTAACGGTTTAATCACGGTGAGAATCCTACCATGGAACAACGAGTCGCCAAGTGTGTAATTTCCAACGCGTTATGCGAAATATAAACTTCATGCAGTAATAAGCGGGGTACTTTTGTTTTTTTTATTATTATTGCGAGGGCACCCTCAACTTCATACCCTAGAATTACATACGTACATTAGAATAGCCGGAAATTTAAATTTTTTTTTTTGGGGCCCTGGTAATAAGTACGTATATCAACTCTGTTACGTTAGAGGGTGTAATAGTCAATACATTTATAATTTTATTTAGTTTATTTCTGACCATTTAAATGAAAATTCTTTCCAGAGATGCAGCGACAAACGTGTCTCGGATAAAAGGGTCTTTTATACCTTCGCTAGGACTTTGCCATCCTCAAGGAAGGTCTCAAAAAGTGTAGTAGCGTTGCTGAAAGCGTTTAAGTGGAATCGCTTTATAATAGTGTCCGGTTCGCATCCAGCTTCGGGCAGCGAAGTTCAGGAAGCCATAGAGGTAGGTAGCTTTGAATTGTGCATATAATACTGTTGTAAGCTTTTTTTAATTGTTGTTATTCAATGTATGAATTAAAGTGAGCCATGTTAAATTAGTTAGATGCGAGCGATCGTTTTTATATTCCCCAAATGGACAGTTTTCAAGTTTAATGTAATTTTTAATATTTATTATTAGTTTTAATATCTGGCAGTTTGTGTTGTCACGTGTCAAAATGGACAAATTCGAATGTCGGGCAGTTATGAAATTCTTAACAAAGCAAAGGAAATCTCCAAAAGAAGTGTAGGTTGTATACTTGTTGACGTGATCGCTTGCGTTGTTATTGAAAGAACCAAGTGCTTGCTACCGGGCGAGGCAAGATTAAAGAAGCGACAATTAGCCTTATTAGGAAGTTCAGAATTCTACACGAAACCTTGGAATAATAAAAATTAGTGCAAGTTGGGTTCTTCGAATGCTTTCACCAATTCCAAATCGTTGGCTCTTTGTGGAGGCGAACATCAATCGACTTGTCACCGGAGGTGAAACCTGGGTTCAACATTTTGACCCTGAGTCAAAACAAGAATCAATGTAATTGCATATTAAGGGCTCCAGTCCTTCAAAATAGTTTAAAGTCACTCCTTCTGCGGGAAAAATAAAGGCAGCTATTTTTTGGGGTAGTAGGGCCACAGGAGAGTATTATCCAAGCTCAATGAAATCACCTCAGAGATTCCATTAAAGAGAAGAAGCGCGGAAAACTGACGCAAGGTGTTCTGTTGCTTCAGAACAATGCACCAGTCCACAAGTCGAAGCTTTCAAAAATTGCCATTGCAGAGTGTTGCCTCATAGAAAATCTTATGGATCAGATCTAGCTGGATGTAATTATTGTGTTGTATTGTGATGTAATACTTGTATCCAAAAGCAAGGGGCTTACATTGAAAAACAAATTTTTACTGTTGTTCTGATCCCTTTTTTTTTAATGCCGGGAATATAAAAACAACCTCTTGTATTTAACCTCAACTTATTATTTTACATTTGACGGTTATCTTCGATCATTTAAAAGATATTGGACCTTCAATAAAAGTAAGAAATTAAAAGAAGGACATTTCGTAGCAGTAGCAATGTATCAATTCGCAGCAAAAGTTGCCAAATGCAAAATATTAAGTATGTACATTTGTTGTCTTTGTTTCTGTTACTTTGTTATTTAAATAAAGCTTCATTATATCAGAAAATGCATAGAAACAATAAAAAAAGAAGCTAAAATAGATTTCTCATGATATTGATAGAGTTATTTACGGCAAAAGCAATGCGCACGGACATGTTTCCGCTTACCTGCCTACCATTCAAACTGAAAATAAGAACCTTTTTCTGTTCGAAAATATTTATATGTGGGAGCAGTATATGAACACCCTGTGTAACAACATTTAACATACCAATAACGTTAATATGTGATAAGCATGACCTTCCATTGTGTTCCACAAAAATAAATACCTTCCGGCATAATATCAAACTAATCATAGAAGCATATTTCGCTTAATTACCAACATGTACACAACGCTTCAACTCGATTATTTTAAAACGCAACAACGTAGTCCAATAAATCCAACTCAAATTAAAATCAAATCTGAATACGTTTCATATCCATCTGAATTTCCCTTCAAGTTGCACGTAATTGCTTCATCTTTCCAATTAAAGCACGTTTGATCTCCATCGAGTAGCGGTTATTTTATTTCCTTCGAGCTTAGTCGCTTGTAAAATCACGTAAAACCACGTCCATAATTCCTCCGTCGAGCGAGACACTACGTGCCAGTTTTTTGTCCGCAGGAATTATCGCAGAAACACGGGCTGGTCGTAACGGAAACCCGCAGATACACGGATTATTTGCCGACTCACATCCACCTGATGGATCGCATCGTCGCCGACACTTACCAAAAAACGAGAGGTGAGTGAGAAGCTTTTAAGGAGCGTCTGTGTGTAGTCGGTTTATGGTTTGGAATATTGAATATCTGTTTGATTGTGTTGTGAAATAATAATATAATAATAATGTTTATTTTCGCAATATAAGGTGTAAACGAATGGAGAATTCCATTAATAAAAATTTTAGTTAGGTTTAACATTCGTTAAAAAATTGGGATATAAAAGGCCCGAATTAAAGTCGAGATGTACGCTGTTTGGGGGGGGGCTCCATATCGTCTCATTTGCCATAAGGAAATTTTGGCGAACTGAATTTTTAAACGTGGTCGTACCACCTTGGTTGACGATGAACCTTTGAGACGGCGAAAAGCTGCAAACATTACCGACAACATTGGAAAAGTTCATTAAACCGTATTAAACGATTGTAAAATTAGGGTTAGAGAAATATCGGATATGCTGAGGATCTCGAAAGAACGTCTTCATTGAAGATTTGGGCACGAAAAAGTTTCCTCACTTGACGAAAAAGAATAAATACTGGCCGCGGGCCCTCGGTCGACCGTACACGGTTAAGACGTTCGTTGCTAGAGCTTCAGACGCAAAGGTCTGGTATAGTCTTCATATAGCCAGGTTGGCGGAAGGTTGTTCCTCTGCTTTCGTTGAGGATAATAAGTCAAGTCTTGGCCACCATTTTCAGCACATGCTTCCCCTGGAGATCCGGGTGCATACCCCACTCCTTCGCTTTAGCATTAAAATCTCCGCCAACGACGATATCCTGTGGAATGCTACGAAAGCACTGGATGGGCTAATTGGGCGTGAGGTAGCCTCCTCAATAGCCTGGTTCTTTACTCGGGGGTTATTCGGTTATTTTATATGAGATGATCGTGTGAAAGAGGAAAAAATAGCTATTCCATGACTAGCCACGATGCACCTTTAAGTTTATGCAGAATTTTGCCATACTTTTGGATCTCAAATATAAAACGTAAACACGAATTTTGAAGCCGTTGTATACGAGCAACAATGACAACATCTAAACATTTTATGTCTAGAACCCGTCGATGGGGATAAATTCTAGTGTTCGTGTTAGGCAGGTAGATATGCCGAAGAATTCCGCGTTCCTCCTTTTAGAACGTAGAAAGTTTCGAACTATTCTTGTATATCTGCAAATAAAGTTCAAACCATGTTGCATTTGGCAGCGCCTTTCGATCTCTCTGCTTTTATTTCTCACGCTCCTTTCATTCTCTATGTCCATTAAGAGGTCGTACGTACAAAATTGATCTCCGCTTCTTATTCCAATATATACACCTTCCTTTCGCCGTATAGGTAAACGTCTAGCGCAATCTAACTTGCGGGGGCTTCTCCCATTGGGATTTCATTCACCGGATCCGCTTCGACTCAATTGAATACGTTTGTGAGATTGTCGACAACTGAAAAACGACCTGTTGCAAAAACACTTCATTTGTCGATGACAAGCTAGACGTACATACATAAAGATGTATTGTTAGTTGAAGAATATCAATGTGCTCAACTTCAAATGCTCAACTCGAAGTTGTATGGTATTATTTTGAAACTGTTATGTTTACATAGAAGGTATAGGCGGGTTTCATTAAAAATCGTAACGTTTCTTTTGTATACAGGAGGAGTAAAGTTGGAGATAAAAAATCATATTTACGTGGGGTTGATTGATGTTAAAAGGGAAACTTGGAAAATATTAAAAGCAAATAGGAACACATCATTGGTCTACTGAAAATCCACATGTGATGAAACGGTTTCAAGTTCGATTTGTTTTAATCTATGGTGGGGTTTAATGGGTATTGAAACGGTGCAGATCCCACGGTGCCGGAGTTGATTACAAACCAAATGAAATTTTGATGAAAATTACTACTTTGAGATGCTTATTTTTAGTGATTAATTGGGACTCGATCAATAAATTGGCTTTTCAGCTTCTCAGGTCGTGCGGTTCTCAAGCAGTTAGTAGTCACACACCAATCTACACTGCCGTTCAAAGAAGTTCGGTCGGTTAGTAAAAAACATGAAAAGGTTACCGAAACAAACGAAACTAAAAACAAAATGCAATTTTATTGTATGTACAGGTAAAAAAGACAAAAATCAATAAATAAAAAGTTATTCTGGCATAATATAACATACTGAACATTATATTTTTTTTTTTCATCGAAAAAACCTCCTTTGCTGTTAATCACCGCTCGAACTATTCTCGGCATTCTTTCGATAAGTTTTGTTAAAACGGATTGTGGAATATTAATCAATTCATGTTGCAGAATATTCCGTAAATGTTCTCGTGAAGTTGGGCATATTTTTCGGATCCTCCTGTCCAGTTCATCCCACAACAACTCTATAGGGTTCAAATCTGGGCTTTGTGGGGGCCATGTCATTACTTGCAGGGTGTGCTGTTCTTCTTGCTCCTTTAGATAGTTCTTACACACTAACGCAGTGTGTTTTGGGTCGTTGTCATGCATGAATGTAAAGTTACGGCCGATTATACGGAATCCTGATGGCACTGCATGATTCTGGAGTATTACAAAATAACTTTCCTTCCTCATTACACCCTGCAATCCGCATAAATCGTCCGTCCCAGCAAAGGAGAAACATCCCCACACTAACACAAAACTACGCCTTTGCTTCACTGTTGGCACAATGCAGTTCGGGATCACTTTTCGGTTTTAGATCTTCGGACATAAACTCGCCGATTTTGCCCAAAAACCTCAAACTTTGACTCGTCACTCCAAAGCACGTGTTTCCAATCATCTAACGACCAATCTAGATGAGAACGGGCCCACTGTAGCCGTTTTGCTCTGTTGCCCCGACGTAATAAGGGTTTTCGAACGGCAATGCGTCCATGAAGGTCCGCTTGTTGATGTCGACGTTTTACCGTACTCGCCGAAACTTTTTCTTCACGGCCGCGATTGACTTCGGCTGCTATTTGTGGGGCTGTTAATTTTCTATTGCATTTGCTTAATAATATAAATCTCAAATCTTCAGCTTTTGTTGTTTTCCTAGATGCTCCAGGACGAACACGATTTTTTATAGTTCCAGTTGTCCGATATCTCTTTATGATGTCATTTACTGTTGTACTTCTCATATTTATTTTATTAGCAATTTGTCGCCCCGAATATCCTTCTTCGAACAGCGTAATAATGCGTGGACGTTTTTCTACACTGGTAGGCTTGCCACGTGCCATTTTGAAGTAAATTTTCTTAAAACTTTCGCGCAAAAACGACAGATGCACACCAACACACGTTTAACAGTAAAACGAAGCAAATTTATATCTTTACGCCTGCGATAAATAAACAAGAATGATACTGCGGTATATTTCCTAAATGTATTGTTCGTTAATAATCCCCAAACGACCCGTTTCAAAAGATCGGCACATCCGAGAAATTCTTGGAATGATAATAAAAGGGACTTTATTGTGGTTGTCGCAATATTTCTACTTTACATAATAATTTATGGCTTTAATCCCTTAGAAAAGAGTGTATGCTTAATATTTTTCTAATTTTATGTATTAATAATTGTATACAGTGTGATATAATAGATTTTTATTGTATGACCGAACTTCACTGAACGGCAGTGTACATTTTCAAGAATAACTAAATCTCTCAAAAACGGCTTGGGCTAGGTACAGGAAACATAACAATAACTTGCCTTTATTTAGCTGGAATTATGAAAGTATGCAATCATATAGGAGGTATTCCATTTAAATTTTCACAACATCGTGTGTGTGTGTAACTTTTTATTGAATCACCCAGTGTGTATCGAAACTTGCTTCCAATGAATCCACACGGCCCTAAATCAATATTTTAAACATGTTTTATCGCTTTTCGTATTTAAGACGACGGGAATGTGATACGCCACGCTGGTATGTACCTACATACGTAGCGAGTACAGACTACATATTGCCTTTTAAGTGAGTCTACGATTCACTTAAGGCATTGCATTCCCTGCTATACATTCAATTCCATTGGCCGTTGAACGAACTAAATAAAGCAATTGAAGCTGAAACTTCACATTCGCGCGGAAATTAGAATTCTATGTAGCTCATACACCTGGCCACATTCCCGAGCAGGTCATGCGTAAAACTACCGTTCAACATGTTACATTTCAAGCAAAAAATTACGTATCGTATTATGGAACGACATTCGAGATTTATAACTTTTAAAATTAGCATTCAGCTACTCATCAGCTGCATTGTTTACTTTGCTTGCGAGGAGAAGACTGTGTGTAGGCGGTTAGTGTTGTGGAAGATGTAAAGATTAATGGTGTTTAATGTGAAGAATTTCTACCGGAATTGCCATCGAGGTTAATTTAAAGCAGAAATTATAAATAACCGGCGCATCCACCGAAATGGTCCGTTAAATATTACTATATAGTAAAAGCATTACGCAACTATTGATGTGGCTTCACGTTTCAAAGGCTTTGATATTAATATTAATATTCAACAAACATTAGCATTAAATTACCAGCATGAAAATATCCGTAAATGTTTACAAATAAGTTACAAATATCATCTTTTATTCTTTTTTCCCAAAATATTTACGAAAATGTTTTTTTAAACTATTTAGTTTTAAAACTCAGAGAGTTACCGAAAGGAATACGTCGACCTCGCTGATGATGGTTACCGGAGGAATTCCTTACAGGCCATGGGTCAATAGCCTGAAAGAATCTTCGTTACATTTGTTATAATAATTTTAACACAGAACGATCTTTCGTAATTTAGGACATACTGTATCTAAGTTAATTTGTGAAGATTCTTGAAGTTTGTGTACAGTACCAATCGACATTAACTTCTTGTTTGCTTGCTGTTGAAGTAAATAGCGAATTTCTTTTGATTAAATTATACGACTGGTTTTGTTTAAATTTAATCTAAGTTAGGAAGTTGCAGCGTTCCGAATCGAGCTCGATGTTTGTCGAAGTTGGTAATGTTATTTTTCCTTTTTGTATGCATCTTAGCGATCACGTATCCAACTAATTTCAAGACAAATATGTTCTGCTGTAGGCTTCACTCTAAGAAGGAAATGTAATAATCATTCAGTGTTGCCAATTTGAGGAATATACCTCGATTCCAGGGATTTTTCAGGTCTCCTAGCGGCAAAGGGAAACTCTCACATTTTTGAGGCTTTTTAATTTAATTTGCATTTAAAAAATCAATAATATTTTTTTTACGGGTTTTTATCTATTTTATTGATTCGCGATCTCCGCCATCTAGCAGAGATTTGACGAACGTAATAGGGAATCCCAGTAACAGTATATTCGGGGATTTTTTGAAATAATTAAGTTATATAAGTGAAAGTAAGTTCTGCCCCGGAAAATTTTATATAGGTAGCGGGCCAAGGCTACGATGTCGTATTTTGGTTTTCAATGTACTCGACTGCATTAAAGCTTGTTCAAATAATCTCATGGATTTGTGTATATTGTATTATCTTTAAAATGGGGGGGATTTTTTTTAAGAAAATAGGGGGATATTTT
This sequence comes from Oryctes borbonicus, assembly GCA_902654985.2. Taxonomy (NCBI): domain Eukaryota; kingdom Metazoa; phylum Arthropoda; class Insecta; order Coleoptera; family Scarabaeidae; genus Oryctes; species Oryctes borbonicus. The sequence continues at coordinate 4,123,626 of LR736871.1, read as the reverse complement.
GTGTTTTTTGCGTGGGACAGTGAGTTATACTATGTACACTGCCGTTCAGAGAAGTTGGGTCGGTTAGTAAAAAACATGAAAAGGTTACAAAAACAAACTAAACTAAAAACAAAATGCAATTTTATTGTATGTACAGGTAAAAAAGACAAAAATAAATAAATAAAAAGTTATTCTGGCCTAATATAACATACTGAACATTATTTTTCTTTTCATCGAAAAAATCTCCTTTGCTGTTAATCACCGCTCGAGCTATTCTAGGCATTCTTTCGATAAGTTTTGTTAAAACGGATTGTGGAATATTCATCCATCCATGTTGCAGAATATTCCGTAAATGTTCTTGTGAAGTTGGGCATATTTTTCGGATACTCCTGTCCAGTTCATCCCACAACAACTCTATCGGGTTCAAATCTGGGCTTTGTGGGGGCCATGTCATTACTTTCAGGGTGTGCTGTTCTTCTTGCTCCTTTAGATAGTTCTCACACACTAACGCAGTGTGTTTTGGGTCGTTGTCATGCACGAATGTAAAGTTACGGCCTATTATACGCAATGCTGATGGCACTGCATGATTCTGGAGTATTGCAAAATAATTTTCCTTTCTCATTACACCCTGCACTCTGCATAAATCTCCCGTTCCAGCAAAGGAGAAACATCCCCACTCTAACACCGAACTACGCCCTTTCTTCACTGTTGGCACAATGCAGTTCGGGATCACTTTTCGGTTTTAGATCTTCGGACATAAACTCGTCGATTTTGCCCAAAAACCTCAAACTTTGACTCGTCACTCCAAAGCACATGTTTCCAATCATCTAAAGCAATCTAGATGAGAACGGGCCTACTGTAGCCGTTTTGCTCTGTTGCCCCGACGTAATAAGGGTTTTCGAATGGCAATGCGTCCATGAAGGTCCGCTTGTTGACGTCGACATTTTACCGTACTCGCCGAAACTTGTTCTTCACGGCCGCGATTGACTTCGGCTGCTATTTGTGGCGCTGTTAATTTTCTATTGCGTTTGCTTAATAATACCATTCTCAAATCTTCAGCTTTTGTTGTTTTCCTAGATGCTCCAGGACGAACACGATTTTCTATAGTTCCAGTTGTCCGATATCGCTTTATGATGTCATTTACTGTTGAACTTCTCATATTTATTTTTTCAACAATTTGTCGCCCCGAAAATCCTTCTTCAAACAGCGTAATAATGCGTGAACGTTTTTCTACACTGGTAGGCTTGCCACGTGCCATTTTGAAGTAAATTTTCTTAAAATTTTCGCGCAAAAACGACAGATGCACACCAACACACGTTTAACAGTAAAATGAAGTAAATTTATATCTTTACGCCCGTGATAAATAAACAAGAGTGATACTGCGGTATACAGTGCAGTCTCGATAACGTGAACGTCCCATAACGTGAACATCCCTAAACGTGAACAGCCAAATTGATATGCGTATTCCAAAACGTGAATGTCAAGAACACTTTGCCTCTATAACGTGAACATAAATGAAATTTCGTCGTGTTTCTTGTGTCGGTAACTTTAGCTTTTTGTATTAGGCCGCCAACTATGCGGCGATCCTTTTGTCGGTAAATTACCTTTGTATGTATTAGCCCGCCATTACATCGGAAGAAATATTGTGTACATATTCAGCGTTAGTCGGTGTTTATGCGCCAACCGATACGCAAGCATGATGGCTACTAAGAAGGTGAACTATTTAACATTAGAGAAAAAAGCCCAACTCTTATCCGATGTTAGTAAAGGTTTCGGAGTTACCTGTTTATCAAAAAAGTATGGAATAGCGAAATCTACAGTGTGTGCGATTAAGAACAAAAAGGCCCAGATTACTTCAACAGTTGCCATGACATTTTCTGGAGCGTCTAAACGAAAATCTCTTAGACCCTCAGAGTACCCGAAAATGGAAAAGGCCTTATACAGATGGTTTTTACGACAACGAGAGAGGAATGCCCCAATAAGTGGTACAATTTTGAAAGAGAAAGCCAAATATTTTCATAGAGAATTGTATGGAGATCAGTCTACTTTTTCTGCTAGCTCAGGGTGGCTACAAAAATTTAAGAAAAGATTTGGCATACGATTTTTGACAATAACTGCCGAATTTTTAAGGAATGGTTCAATGAAATGTTTGCTCCTGAGGTGAGTTTATTACATTATGCGTGCCATAAGTTTTAAAAACTAAAACTTTGAATTGTAATAATTTTAGGTGAGAAAGTTTCTTAGAAAGCAAGGTCTACCAGAGAAAGCACTTCTTTTGTTGGATAATGCCCCTAGTCATCCCCCGGAAGAGCAACTTTTATCTGATGATGGTCTAATTCATGTTATGTATATGCCTCCCAATGTCACACCTTTAATTCAACCTATGGACCAAAACGTAATAAGGTTGGCCAAACTACATTATCGTTCTATGTTTTTGGCAATGGTTGTAGCTAATAAATCAAATGATATTAATGTCGTTATCAAGCAGTACAACCTTCGGGATGCAATTTTAAACTTATCACGAGCATGGAATAAACTAGAACCACCAATAATTAAAATGTGTTGGAAAAATATTTTGGAAAGCCAGCACGAGGACGATCCCGAAGATAACATACCCCTGGCAACACTTCGTCAAGAATTGTTAAATCTGAATAGCGTTGTAGAGACTAACCTTAATTTGCTAAAGGAAATTGATTCAATGCACGACTTCCACTCTGCGGATATCGAAGAATGGAATAAAGACAACATCGACGAACGTGATGAAAATTGTACTACAATAGATCATTCTGATGATTCTGTAATCGAATGTGTCACAGATCAGAATGAAGGATTGTCTAAGGATATATACAAAATCAGCCACGTAGAAGCAATTCGTATATTTAACAGAGGTTTGGAATGGGCTGAGCAAAATAATGCCGACATCGAGGATATCCAGTCCCTACAAAAATTACGTGAACATGCTACTATACTTTCAACTAGACAACGTTTGCGTCAAACAAAATTAGATTACTTTCTAAAGAAGAATAAATTAGACTTGTTTATTTGATGTGTTCCTTTTTTAAATAAAGTATGTTTTAAGCGAAACACACATTTAAGTTAGTTTTAATGCCACCTTTGTTTGTGATTGACTTTATCCAGTAACGTGAACTTCTCGAATATATGAACACGGTCGTCTATAATTAGTTCACGTTATCGAGACTGCACTGTATTTCCTAAATGTATTGTTCGTTAATAATCCCCAAACGACCCGTTTCAAAAGATCGGCACTTCCGAGAAATTCTTGGAATGATAATAGAAGGGACTGTGGATTGTGGTTGTCGCAATATTTCTACTTGACATAATAATTTATGGCTTTAATCCCTTAGAAAAGCGTGTATGCTTAATATGTTTCTAATTTTATGTATTAATAATTGTATACAGTGTGATATAATAGATTTTCACTGAACGGCAGTGTAGGTCATTGAACGGGAAGATTCGTGCTGTATATTGGGAGAAAAAAAAAAGAAAGGAGCGGAAATATTCTTATATTTTATGATTCTTAACGTTTTTACTTTACCACGTGAACCGATAAAAATTGTACCCATTCCTTTATTTCGTTGAATTCATTTCAATTCAGAACTCAGAAGCCTTCCTAATTATATTTCCTTTTTTTCGGAATACAATGCGATTCGGGTTGCTAGCGACCAATTCGAATGATACATATTATTAATCTCGATTCCCCGAGAAATTTATTGGCTTCTGACGTGGCAAATTGCGCGTGACCTACTTCTTATAGATTTGCTATTCTAATTATGAAAACGGATGGTTTAAGTACGCGATTATAACAACGTTTTAGATTGCCTTGAGGCTTGTTTGGTCGCTTGATATTCTTCATTACGTAATTACAATTACAACAACATCAAAGATTTAGTTATTGAGTTGTGTTTTTCTACAATTAGCATAGATTAACTGCACGTGTCTTACGTAAAATACATATTTGCAAATGCTATTATGTTGTGTTGAAATTTTCAAAAATATTGCAGAGGCACATAAAAGATAAATGCATTGCTTTCATGAAAATCTGGGACATCTCTTATAAGCTCATTTTAACGTGTTTTTTTTTCCAATCTTGTGATAATAACAATTGGATTAAGTAGCATTTTGATGTTGTAGTAGGAATTGGTGATTCTGGAGGACTCGAATATGGTTTAGGAAGTGGAGGTTTAGAAAAAGGAATCGGTGTTCTTCCTCCTTGAATAAGTTTGTCGCCTAAACGTCAAATAAAAATCACTAGTTTTGCGTTCTATTTTAAGTTTCATCACGAAATACTTGCGAGGCTTCAACGGAATTCTAGAGTTTCGTGGAATACGTTTTTTCATCGAGACCATTCTAACCCACCATGTGTGACCATGTAGTTCTTCTATTTGTTAAGTTGATACAGCAAAATTTGCACATCAAAAATTGCTTCATGGAAAAACACAAAACGCGGAATTTCGTCGTGGATTTGTAAACCCCCAGCAGAAAGTAAAGTATGCAAGTTATAGGTCTTTCGCATTTGAGGGGCGCCTTAAAGAACGCAAAATTGCCGAATTTTATATCCTAACGCTGAAAAGGTTAAAATTAGAAGATGGCGGTTTTTAAAATTGAAAAATACCGAGCAACTAAACACGGTAGTCTGTCGATAGCTCTAATAATTTTTGAGTTATCCATGTTGACGACAAAAATTATTTTTTCCAGTCTACGTGTTCGTCGGCGAACACATCGCTTTGATAGACTTCGTTAAATGTCTGCAAAAGCGCAAATTACTTGACAGTGGAGATTATGTCGTAATTTCCGTGGATGACGAAATTTATGATCCCAACAGGCGGATAAAAATCATTCAAAGAGGTGAGTGTTTGTTAAATCTTTACATGGAAAAAATGAATCCAATGAACCGTATTCGTTGACTTAGTTTTGTTAAACCAACAACAAGAACCGTTATATTAAATAATAAATTTATTCCAATAATAATAAATACTCGTTTATTAACTTACTTTGTGAAAGTATGCGTCGATGTAATAAACAATCATTTATTAAAATGAATAAACTCGTTCCTTATGCTTTTTTTGTTATATTTACTTTTTTCGTTTAATGCAAAATTCATTCCCAAAGTTAGTAACTTCTTCCCTATCCATCCAGATTCCTCAGAGAATTAACCTTCTCCACATGGCTCCGTCCAATTCACTGAAGAGAATGGGATTAAATAATTCAGTTAGAAAAGTTTTAGAAGTTATCAAACCACCGCCGAATGTAATTTTAACGTCGGAATATAACGCAATAAACTTTTGTAAACCTTAATTTCAGTTTTCAATGAAGTAAAGAACGGATTATATCATAATTTATTTTGATGAATGCATTTTGCAACATCTTTTACAATATTTAATCTTTTGTTAATTCTAGATTACTTAGATCCATTTCTAAGCGAAACCTGGGGTAATATCAGCGACTATATGGGCTTCAGATCCGTCTTGAAATTGACACCATCACATCCGCTGAATCCTCACTACAAGTAAGGGATTATAATTGGATATTCCGTTATAAAGGACTACATTATTCCATTAACACATCCCATTTGCAGGGACGTCTGTGAACAAATCAAAGCAAGCTCTGCAATGCCCCCATTTTGTGTACCATATCATCATAAAATCTTCGATAGTATATCGGTATGATCGGTAACAAAACAAAAATTTTTCTTAAAAAAAATTTTTTGGATATTAAACAGGTTCCTATACAAGCTGCACATCTCTATGACGCCGTTATGATTTACGCCAGAGCCTTAACTGAAGTTTTCGAAAAGAACGAGGATCCTAGGAATGGCATAGCTATCTTGCAAAAGATCCTAAACAGATCTTATCATTCTATCCAAGGATACGATGTATGACATCTCTTCAATTTCCCGTTCAAAATAAATCATTTTGAATTATTCCGAAGGTATTCATCGATGGTAATGGAGACGCTGAAGGAAATTTTACCGTGGTCGCTTTGTTGGACGATCAAGAAATGAATACGACCCTGAGAATGAGTATGCAACCCGTTGGCTACTTTCAATACACTTCAAATGGAAGTAGCCATCTTCTAGATTTACCGGTCAGTTGATATTTTTTTGTATCAAATCATTTTCTTAGCAGATTTAATTTTTCGATTATGGATTTCAGGAATTTAAATACTTAGACATGTCGAGGCCAATTCAGTGGGTTGGTGGAAAGCTTCCAAGCGCGGAACCAGAATGCGGGTTCCATGGGGAGAAGTGCATCTCTAAAACTGATTGGAGATTTACAGGATTTTTATTTTTCTTCTCCTTAATCCTAGCTATCATAGCTTTGTTCGCTTTGAAGTAATCTTTGTCTTTTTTTGGAAAAATAAACCGATTTTGGATTTTGCAGGCATTACAGATATGAACAAAAATTAGCTTGTTTGTTGTGGAAAATCGACATGAAAGAAGTGACCATAATACCAACTCAGACTTCGGAGGCTACCACCAGCAACAGGAGTATGGTACATCATATTTAAGGATCAATTGTTAAACTTGTATTTTGTAAAAAAATATTCCTCTCATAAATGAGATCTTGATCAGAAAATCAACAATTTTTGGTGCAGATTTTGTTTTTCCCATGTTAATTTTTTTTTAGATACAAGTTTGTAGACACAGCGTTTTTCAAGCACCAACCGGAAGTATAGCTGAAATTGCAGAAACGAGTCCAAAAAGGGCCTATACAAAGATTGGCCTCTATAAAGGTAATATAGTTGCTATTAAACAATTGCACAAGAAGTCCGTGGACTTGACTAGATCTATTAGGAAGGAATTGAAACAGGCAAGTTTTTTAAGCAGCTTGAAATCAAGGAAAGCTTTCTAAATGTCTTCCTTTTCATTACATGGCCAGATCAGGGAAGTTAGACATGAAAATCTTATTCCATTCATTGGTGCTAGCGTTGAACATGGTAACGTCGCCGTATTAACTGCATATTGCGCAAGAGGAAGCCTGGAAGATGTCTTGATGAATGATGATTTGCATTTGGATAATATGTTCGTATCATCTTTAGTGTCTGATATCTTAAAGGTTGGTATAAATGCGAATTTCCATTTCAAATGCGTTCAAAAAAAAATCTTTTAGGGCCTAATCTACCTTCACGACAGTGAAATCATTTCCCACGGCAACTTCAGATCTAGCAATTGCCTAATCGACAGCAGATGGGTGCTCCAGGTTACAGATTTTGGTCTTCACGAATTTAAAAGTTCAACATCTCTAAAACATTCGGAAAAATCAGTTTCATTACAATTTTTTTAGCTGGACAAGACGATCCTAATTTTGAAACTAAAGAGGAAAGGCGTTCTTTATATAGAGCTCCTGAGTTATTGAGGTGTTCTTCACTGCCATCGAGAGGAACTCAAAAAGCCGATGTCTATTCTTTTGGTATCGTTTTGTATGAGATTTTGGGAAGATCCGGACCTTGGGGACCTTTAGAGCTGGCACCAGCTGGTGAGAATATGTGTGTAACTGTTTTCTTTTAATTTTCGTATTAGTTAAAATGGATTGATTTGTTTTAAACGTTTTGCTCAAGTAAAAACAATCAGAAAAACTTGCTTGCAGATATCATCGCAGAAGTTAAAAGAGATCAGCCAATTCCGTTTAGACCACCTTTGGAGGTGTTAGATGTTGAAGAATACATTCTACGTTGCATTAGATCTTGCTGGCACGAAGAAGGTGAACAAAGACCTGATATACGGTTTGTTAGAGTCATGCTCAAAGAAATGCAGGTATTTTTCTTGAAATTTCATCTTCTTCTCAATTGACTCTACAATTTTTTTGGGCAATCAATCAGGCAGGTTTGAAGCCTAATATCTTCGATAACATGCTAGCAATCATGGAAAAATACGCTTACAATCTAGAAGGCCTAGTACAAGAACGTACCAATCAGTTAACTGAAGAGAAGAAGAAAACTGACGCATTACTTCATAGGATGTTGCCAAAGTAAGTTTTGAGTTCCTTTCTGATATTTTTACGTGTTATCAAATATAAAATGATTAGAATACATTTCCAGATCTGTAGCAGAAGCTTTAAAAAGAGGCGATCGAGTCGAAGCAGAAAGTTTCGATTGTGTAACAATCTACTTCAGCGACATCGTTGGATTTACAGAATTATCAGCTAGCAGCACCCCTTTACAGGTGATAGATTTGCTGAACGAGTTATATACACTCTTTGATTCTATCATATCGCATTATGATGTGTACAAGGTGAGGAAAAATATATGCATTTATGATTCTTTAGTGGGATTCATTGGGATTTTGATTTGATAATGGATGATTTCGTTTAAATTTTTCAGGTTGAAACAATAGGTGATGCTTACATGGTAGTTAGTGGTTTGCCCATAAGAAACGGGGAAAGACATGCTGGAGAAATAGCTTCGATGGCTCTACATTTACTGAGCAAGATCAAGAAGTTCGAAATCAAACATAGAGCCGGAGAATTGCTTCAGCTGCGTATAGGGATCCACTCTGGTAATTCTCTCCTTCATATAAATATAGCATATTTTCAATATTATTATGGTTTGAAAATGGATAAGTATTAATGGTAGTTATCAAATCTTCTTGTTAACAAAGTGAAGAAGAGATATGCCTAAGAAGTTGATCAAAGGGTTGCGTTTAATTATTTTTTACAGGACGTTGTGTTGCTGGAGTCGTCGGCTTGAAGATGCCAAGATACTGTCTCTTCGGAGATACGGTAAACACAGCCTCCAGGATGGAAAGTTCCGGGGAAGCGTTTAGAATCCACATATCACAAGCTACCTACTCCTTATTGGAAAATTTAGGAGGGTATAGGTGCGAAGAGAGGGGGGTTATTCCAATTAAGGTATTTGCTCCTTTTCTTTAACCGTTTTTTTCCCCAAATTTAGATTTTAGTTATTTTTGTGTATCCTGATTTTTGTTTGGTTTTGCCAAAACGTTTCTTATCTTGAATTTTATACCGATTAAAAAAAACAATTGGCGAAGTGGAAAAATGAATTTTAAAAACAACTGTTATCTTTTCGTAATTTTCTGAGATTATTTATTTATTGTAGATTTAATATACACATAAAACTTGCTTTGATTGTAAGAAAAGTTGACATGAAAATCAATACATTTATTTTTGAAAGAAATCTTGAAATATTTGCCGCCAACGACAGTTTTCTTCATAATTTTTCAACACAAAACAATAGTTATTTAATGCAATTTTAAGAAAAAAGAAGCACATGGCAGCAAAATCTATTTAAAGATAACAATCGACTTCAGTTTTGACTGAAGATACTTCGTTAATCTCTTTCTATTTTTTTCAATTTTATTTGTTACAGGGTAAAGGCGAAATGAGAACTTATTGGTTATGCGGGGAAGATCCCACCCAACGTTTAGCTAGAATACGTGAAGAAATGCTCGGTTCATCCTTATTCAGCAGTATTAGTAGCGAACGTAAGACACTAACTTCTTTCATAGGTTGGTGACTTTAGTCATGGAATTTTAGGGCTCAGCGAAACTCCGGACCTACTGAGAAGATCAGGTTCCAATTTGGTAAGCCTAGGCGGTGCTAGGAGACTACCAAGCGTATCACAATCCGAATGTCCGCTATTGCAACTCCACGAACGTGCTAGACAAGCTTGTTCTATAAATTTTAGTCAGGTATCGAGGAATTTTTATTCAAGATGTAGAATTTTTCAAAATTAAACAATTTTCAAAGGATCTTCCCTACAAAGTCCTAACAAGTCTCATTTTCAATCTCCTTTTGGCTAATCGAGGGAAAAATAAACAAACTAAAAAATTAAAAACCATTTATTTGCAAAAGTGGCCTACTATAAATAAAACATCATAAAATTGTTGGAGGACGAGTACGTAATATACAAATAAAAAAAATATTCATAAGAGCGAAGAAAAGAAGACTAAAATGGAAAAACGCCAGGTATTCGTTCGATTCATTTTCTCTACCTTTGATATTTTAAATAGTAGCAATAATTCGTTGGCAATCTCGGATATTCAGCGGCGAGACATTCAAAATCGACCTTCATCTCGAAAAGGCCTTTCAAACGCTTACGCGGCGACGAGACGATGGTATCCCTTAAATTTTGATTGTGCTTCTCGTAGGATTCGATGATTTTACACGGAGCTAGCTGGATGGGACATCTGAGTTCGACCGAGATGTCAAGACCTGTAAAATTTCTGCCTGTTACGCGTTTTAAAAGCAAGGATTACGTGAATAATTATTGTCGGATTTGAAAAAATTAATTTAGAAAATTGTTGATAATTCATAGAAATTTATTTGAACATATTTGTCCTTATAGATACTAAATGGCTGCTCTTTAATGCGAATAGATTCTGAAAGATGGCGCCACTAATAAGGTGCACGCGTTTGTTTATTGATTCGTGACTAAATAGATAACTTCACGGATATCCTACATGCAATATAGAAATTACCAAAAGATGGCGCTCTATTGACCAAGTTCTTGTAAATTCTATGGTAATTTGAAAATTAACAATTTAAAATCGTATTTAACATTCAAAATACGAAGTAATTAAATAAAATGCGAATAAGTATTACATACCCAAAAACGGTACATCATATACGTCATCACCATTACCCTGTTCAACGTCTTCCACTTCAAATTTATTCAAATAAGCGCCTGAAAAGGATCAAATGCAAGACTGAGTAAAAATTCTCAAATAAAAAAATAATTTAAAACGGATCAGAAAATGCCTAAAAAGAATAACCAAAAAAGTAATGCTAATATAGCTTCTTCATGGTGTTGATGGAATCGCTTACGGCAAAAGCAATATGAGGAGTAGCCCACGGACATGTTTTTGCCTACCCGGCACTGGTTGGACTAGTGATTTCGCTTCTCACATTGCTTTTGCCGTGAGTGATTCCGGTTATAAGACGAGGGAGCTAAATTAGGAAAAATAAATTTTTATTACCTTCATTCATCACACCATAATAAAAGAACTTCTCACCGACTTCACCATATCCAGTATACACGCTGTTGATGGGTTTTCTTATCCTGGATGTGGGCTTGGCCCTAATCATGGCCTCCCTTTTATATTGATTGTATTCCATCGTCATCTCACTGTGACTAACCACTATCCTCCGCAACCTCATATACATAACCCTTTGCTCCTCGTTCCATAGCTTTGACTTCTCTTCTGGTATATCGAACGCTACGAACCAGGAGTTGGTAAAGTAGTACTTAACCTGCACGAAAACAACGATTGTTAACCCATGCGCAAAAACAAGAAACTCGGTCACCTTCAATACTAAAGTATTTCCCATTAATTTCTGCGAGATTACGGTCCTGGTAACATCAGTGGCGCTATCTAAGATGTCCAAAATCTTACAGCCACTACATAGGGAATTCGTATTGACCGGCATCTCCGAAACTCTGTCGAAATAAAGCGCGAACGCCTTGGAACTTGAGCAGATCTCTTTGACCTCCTTTGATAGAGCCTTAAACCAGAATCTTTGATAATCGATGGGATTATAGCATTGGAATGGCCTTACGTAGTCCCTAACAATTCCAGGCGAGTAAATGATATGAGGTTCCGTTACGAATTGCCTTAGAACTGTATCGTATAGATCTAAGATGCTGCCGGCGTACATGCACAGGCTCGAAATGGGTTTTTGAAAGTAGATATACCTCCACAAGGTGCTCTTGATGAGATTATGCTGAAGATAGTGCAGGAAAATAAATGTTAATAATTTTTCTAGAGACTTCCAGTTACAAAAAGCAAAAATTATCAAATTTTGTGTAGTTTTAATTACTTCGCGTTGTCAAGTCATCTCTCAAATCCCTGTTTGCAACATCTGGAATGCCGCAAAGTTCGAATTTAGGACCAACATTGTTCATAATGTTTACATATGATATTTTCAGTATGCTAACTTATGAATTTTAATGTATGTAGACGATCTATGTAAAAATTGAAAATCAAAGGAAGAAATATTTATTACAAAACAATATTCTGGCATTGGAAGATTGGAAGACTGTAAATTCCATTTTTAACATTTAATTTTAATAAATGCAAATAACATGCAATTTACTAGAAATATCCATAAATTGGATTATATTCATACATTGAACAATGAACCTTCAGCGCCAGCAGTGCTGATGAGGAACATATATTAAAACCGAAGCATCATTCATTGTTTTCTTACGTAAAACATTAACAATTCCAAAGTCCCCAACATCTTGCACATGCATCTCATCTCCATGTCGTCTTGCGTATGATGTATAGAATCCACGATCATCGCCTTGATATTCTCCAGACGTTTCAGTAGCTGACGAAAATTCACGTTCAGGAGAAATTGTGCGACTGTCCTGAATCTGTGGTTCACTAATCTGACTGATTTCGCTGCAATTTGACGTATAACAAAAACTTAGTTAAAAATCTAAACGATCCAAAGGATTTAAATCGGGCCAAACCTAATTCTTCGTTTGGTAAAAATGAGAAGATCTTATAGAGTAACTCGGTTGGCAAATGCATGATCGGATTCTTCCTTTTGTAAGATCTCTTGTAGACGTAGGGTGACCTGTTGGCTGATGATTGCCCTGTAGATAGCCGAATCCTCTTCCTAAGCATGTAAACCTTCTCCTCGGCCGATTCATCGTTGCAGAAGTCGTCCAGCGTTTCCTGTTTTAATAAGTTCTGTTCCATGGTAAGCTCTTTTTCAAATGGAAGCTATATGTTACAATGGAAGTGATTCTGTTGGAAAAAGATGCGAGAACACTTACCACAATTATTGTAAAATCTTATTGTTAAAAGCCATTGTTGTATTACGTTAAAATTGAGGATGTGATTTGGGTTAAAAATAAATAAAATTTTGCTAGACAGGGAAATGTCAAACTTAACCGATTCTAACAACTCCTAACTAGATTTTCGAATTTTGACGATATCTTTACGGAACTTTACCGAATTATAAAAATTGGTTTTGTAAATAAACAAGACCCAACACAAAAAAAATGTGTTACGATGGATGCTTGTCATAAATGGTTCGGTGATTTTTTTTGTACCTGAATATTTTGGATAAAGAACACCAAATTGTGAACTTATTCAGCCAATGGATCAATCCGTGAGTCAAAAGATTTCAAGATCATATTTGAGCATACCTACCGTCCTATCCCTGATTAGCGAGGTTGTCTTGTAGATGATGTAATATATCGAATAAAATCCATATTTTTAGAACGACATCATCACGAGACCCCTGTATATGTCACTCTTGAGGAACCAACATGGTTACTTAAGACATCACAGCTTCAACAATTTTCATCGTGGTCCGAGGTCAGCGCCAACCGTAACCTTCACACATTTAGACCAGCAACACGCCATGTAAAGAAAATTATCGAAGAAAATGAATTTCTTAAACTAACGTGTTATGTACTCATTCAATGTGCTCAAAATCATTCCATGTCAATTACAAAAACATTTTTTTGTTGTTGTGTAATGCAAATTTTACATTTATTAATAAAGAAAATATATAGGGACAGTTTTTGTAATGAAATCATTCGTGATTGAAAACGAAGTAAAAAAGAATGTCGAATTATTTTTGAGATACCCCAAATTACAATTTTTTTTTTGTCTCTGTGCCAAATAAATATTTTTTTTTTAACGTACATGTGTAATATCTTGATATTTAATGCGAGATTTAATCGGATTCAATCTACGAAACTATATCAAATACTTAATTGAAATATAAATTTTAAAAATTGTTATTAATGTAAAACTATGTAATTGTTGTTATTTTTGTAACGTATACACTTGTATCTGTAAAAATATGTTGTACGAAATCGTTGTTCAATAAAAAAAATATGTACTTAAGAACGCACGTAAGTTGTTTTATTATTAGTCGCATGTTCATTTAAACATTGTATACAGCGGTATATATTGCATATTTAACCACATATCTGATTAGATAAAATTATGTGACCAATATACTTCCTTTTACTTTTACTTACCTTTACTTTTGGGAAATTTTATTGGTCTAACAAAAAATTTAGTGATTGTAGTTAATTTTAACATTTAAAGTTTCATAAATCTATTCATATAAAATTGAGAGAATAACTATTATTTTCTAATATTTTAATTTCATTTTTTTTTATTATTAATTTCTATATATAAGAAACATAGTTTAATCAAATTAAAATAAAAATTATATAATTTAACAATTTTTGACAAATACTGAGCGATACATAAGTTACCAACCCAATACATTTATCGGTTTTTTTAGGAGCTTTTTAAACAAACGATTTTTTTAAACAAAAATATACAATCTAAATGATTTTCAGTACGAAAGGCAGCATTCCCCATTTTGCGTTTTCATTTTTAAATCATGCTTCATACAGGGATTTATGTTGGTAACACTGATAAGGATAAGTACATATAACCTATACTACTGTATTCTCTAGTAGCCTTGAAAATGGGATTTTTATAAAATTAATTTGTTTTTCTAAAGAAGGAGATTGCAGATGTTACATAAAACTCCAATGTGTTAAAAAAAATTGTTTTAATTTTTCTGTCACTTTATTATTGCCATTGGTATACGTGTATCTAAAAAAAACAAAAACAGTACTTGTCAATACTAGGGGGATATAAAAAATAGTATTTTCTACTCAATAAATTAAATAATTTCCCGTTAAATAAATACGTAACTGAAAAAACTAAAATAACTGTGAAGTTCGTAAATCTCAATGTCAATTTTTCAGGTGTGCCAACGCAATCGGTACTTTTTAATCACACTGTACAATATTTCCAAAACAAAAAAGTAGGTTAATTATATAAGTATTTAAAGTATACGTAATTTTGTCAAAATAAAAGTCGTGATTAATCCAACGAACTCCCGAAGGTCCATTTAATAAACAATATAAAATAATCCCGATTCATACAAATTTGAGAATATTCGACACTAGGCCTTCCCATAAAGAAGCCTCTTAATTACTTCAATATTTTCCAAAGGGCTTAGCTTATATAATTTCTTCTTTGTTTCCCTCGCATTTTCCCCACATTCCTAGCCCTAGCATACAATAACTATGTACTTCAACTTACAAGAACATCAACATACTTAGGACATCGTGTTCCCTTCCCAACTCATTGTATTATTTTACTAACAAGTTGCTGTGAGACTGTTTCGAACTCGTAACGTACGAGACGATGAAGGATCACAGTCTAAACTGTGCGATTCGCGTATACTTCATTGATTTTACCCACTCGTCATCTGATTGCGAAAAGCGTTCGGATGCCATGCGTCGGCAGGAGAAGATTGGGCGAGATCGGCTAACGTCGCTTCTTTCGATGCATTGTAGGAGGATAATCTGAATGGGAATCCGCCAAAGTAAGATAAAATATGATAATGTAGGTTATATGTAGTATAAAGATAAGGTTCTATCTTATAGATTATTTTTTCTTTGAGATTAAATTATTTTATAGAGTAGCGAGAAGCCTCAGAAAATAAAAAAGAAATATACAATCAGGCAAATCAAAAATAAAACGGAGATAGTACTGAGAAATGAAGAGGAGATCATGGACCGTTGGCGATAGCATTTCTAGGCTGAAGAAGCCGTATATCATTGTGGTCAAAACGTCGACTTTTCGTCGATTAACTATCATGACAAGGTTCAAACTCGGAACACATTTAATTGCAACAAATAAACTGGAAGAAAGCCACATGGGGTGGAATGAAGCAAGCAAAAGGCAGAAAAGATGGCGAAAGAAAAGATTTTAAAATATCCAAGGTTGGCAACAAGAAATTCCCTATTTGTTTTAGATTTCAAAACGTCACACGACAGGGAATTTGACAATGTTACCAACCAGATTTTTGTTATTATTAAATTTTGTAATTTTGTTCTATACAGTTGTGGGATAATATTTTGATACTACAAGATAAATGATTTTTCAAGAATTGGATCCATGTTTATCTTTACAGCAATAACAAAAACTAATAGATTACAATCTTAAAGTGGAAATGTATAACCTAAGAACCAAAAAATTGTATTGAATGTAAAATACCAACATTAACCCGGCGAATCCACCAAAATTGTATACTTTAGAAGTTCAAACGATTGTATCAGGTTTTGAAGGTTTTGAAGCTCAATAAAATGAATATCATTAGGATGAATTCTAAACGTCAAACTATCACCAAATTCCAACATATAATTTTTGGGGCAATTGAAAATAAGCAAAATTCGTTTTGAGCTCTTTTATAATTGCATGAAAATAAGTTAACGAAATCTATGGTTTATGTAGCTTTAGGTCTAATTTACACCGTATTTTTGGAAGTTAAAATATTGCTAGAATGTACAAGACGAATTGTAATTGAATTTTAAACAATTAAATGCTGTTTTTAACTTAAAATGTGAGACAAATTTACAAATGATGACCAAATTTTGTAATCAAGTAATCTCGAATGGTTGAAAATATTTTCTAATGTTTTATACAAGAGAAAAATTTAAATAGATGACTTTTCGAAGTTAGTTAATTAAATTTAGGGTCTGTAGAGTGCGGGAGAGTCTCTACAACGCCCACTCGACAATTTAAATTTAAATAGAAAAATGAAATTTAAGGAGTATTAAAATTTCAAAGAAAAAAACCGTGTTTATACGTTTCGTACTAGACCCCAGCTTATTCAAACCACTACAATTGGCCAGATCCTCAAACACGTATTACCTGGTTGGTACTTTGATAACGAAACTCAATCGGGTGCTCTTATTTTTAGAAGTAGCATGTAAGCGATGCAGGGACGCAACCGACGTATTGATTCTGTGCTATTCTATGACATTTAGTACTACAAACAACTGTGCAATATTAGATTTTTCCGACAAACAAGACGACCGAAATCACAACTGAGATACGACTGAAATTATTCTGAAGATTGCGATTAAATCGATTAAGGAAGCTGAACAGAAGACAAGTTATTTATCCATTCCACCACTACCGACGTTGGCTGGACTTAATACAATCTCTACGAGATAAAAAGAGTTGAAGCTAATCAGTAGAGGAATTTTTTGGTCGCTGTTTCAAAGGAATTAATTTCGATTTTAAGTTGATCACATGTTCTTCTTGATATTTATCTTTGATACACAGTGTTGCTGTGTAAATATAGTAAGATAACAACGTATGCTCTCTGCATAAAATGATAAAATACTTGTATAAATGTATTAATTATAATACATAAATTTTATTGGTGATATTCACATCTACATAAAACAAATATATATTTACACCATGCTTGCTTCGTGCATTTAATATTAATAGATGTCGTTTTCACGGACGTACCTGCAGTAAATATTTCTTTTATCTTATCAATTGTTCAATCTGTGTGTTTTTTTTTACTGTGTACACAATAATAATATTACCGAGAATACTGTGTTGCAGACATAAATATGTTTTTAATATTAATTTTTTTTTTAATAATTAATTCTTTAAGTGCATCGTTTGTACATGTAATTATCAAACCTAATACGGATTGATGCAGAACGTAATTCTATACAGGATGTTTCATTTAACAAAGTCGAGAAAAATCAAAAAAGTTGAAACTTTCCTGATAACCATCCTGTACATCCGGTGGTAAAATCAATTTACTGGCATCGCGACTCAATCTCGAGCAATCCACACAACAAATTTTATGGCTAAATTTTACAATATTGATGAATATAGAAACACTTTCTTTAGGACAGAACACATCACAAAATGGCTAGAAACAATAACCAAAAAATAATGCTAAGATAGCTTAGTTTCCTCATGGTATTGATGGAATAATTCACGGCAAACGCAATAAAAGGAGAGAGAGAAAAATACACTAACACACGGATATGTTTCTGCCTACCCGGCGTCATCAGCGTGGTTTCGAGAGTACTTTTCATATCTCTACCCAACAGCGATAGATATGAATAGATATCGCTGTTGCGTAGAGATATGAAAAGTACTCTCGAAACCACGCTGATGACGCCGGGT
>LR736871.1:4060834-4105273 GCA_902654985.2 Oryctes borbonicus | reverse complement strand
ACCATTTGACTCTTTAACAACCAATTTATTACCACCTTCTCGTGCGAGTTACAGATTGGAACTGATCCTTCCTTTTAACAAGATTTTGATCATGCCACAAACTAATGTTAATGGAGTCTTTTTTTATTTTTTTTTAATAAAAGATTAATAATATAAATTATCAAAATGCCAAAAATAAAAGAAATACTAACCGAAATTAATGTTTTGAAGATAAGAATAGAATGGGAATAGTTGAGTGTAGGCTTTCACGACCGTAATCCATTGTAGAAATGTCTTTCGGGTGATGTCGCGTAGTTAATATTTTACTTGACATTTCGCTGATCATGCTGTCAGCTTCTTCAGATGATTTCTAAAGACTGTCTGTTCTAAAGAAAGTCTTTAGAAATCTTCTGAAGAAGCTGACAGCATGGTCAGCGAAACGTCAAGTAAAATATTAACTACGCGACATCACCCGAAAGGCATTTCTACAATAGAATGGGCAGTTCGACGGAACAAATTCGTTGAAACATTTATTACTCACTATGTATTAATACATCCAAAATTACCAAATAAAATCAGTTACATTCAAGAAAATAATGTGCCGCGGTTTTTTTCATCTACTACTCTCTACTGGCTAATGGCTTATATGACAAGGTCATTAAGAAAAAAAAAAGTTTACTTTTATTGAATATTACTTCCATATTTTATTTTATTTATTTAATTCTATTATTTACTTTCCTTATTGAGAAAATAAAATAAAATAGAGAAGTGATATTTGATAATAGTAAACTTTTAAAAACGAAAAAACATGCAGATTGCTAATAAGTACAATTATAATTGATGCTGAGAATGTCAAGAAACGTAACAAAATAAAATAAATCCAAGGAAAAGAAGCGTTTTTGTTTTTTTTACCAAAAACCTAAAAACTCAAAGAAAGTAGAATACCGGAAAATTACGTTATTATTTTTATAACGAGGTACCCCCTAAATATAATTTCCATTATTTTTTATATATTTTATATATTTCTAAAAAAAATATATATATATATGTTCAAATTCAAAAATCATCAAAATTTTCGTAAGGGTTACGCCTCGAAATTGAGCGATTCCGCCGGTAAAAAAAAAATTCATCGAAATCTGAATTTTCGTGTTGTCCCCGTTTCCTTGCCAGTACTGCGTTTCGGAGACGATCTTCGCATTCGGCTAACGACACGAGATTCTCGCATCTAACCTTGCTCGCGGATCCGACCCGCCAGTCCACTGTTATTCGGTTTCAGTTTTCTGCCGGTAACGCTTTCAGTATGTTCGTTCGCGACGATCCGACATGGTTGAACTGAAGTGAGATCCTCGCGCCTTACGATTGCTTCCGTCTCAGTCGCACAGATGTTGAATTTTCAGCGTTGATTCGCACACGGCAGGCCATGGCAGCTGACCGCACTACAGCCATCTCGACGATGCAGGAAGTTTAATCCAGAAGGTTAGATTGACGATTAGAGCAAGGCAGCAATTCGCACGATTTTATTTTACGTTTATCATTGGATATAGAGGGGAGCCGTTCGGTTGTACGCTTCCGTGTTATCTTTTCGCGTTTTTGTAGCATTTCGTATCGATCTGTATTTGTGAATTTGCCGTTTTGTATAGCGAGACGAAAGATCCTTAACAAGCACACGAAAATGTAGAATAGAAATTATTACGCTTGAATATGTAATAGAAAAATTAGGAGGTATTGTAAATAAATAAATAAATAAGCCAAGACTAAATGAGGTCGAATTATTCGGTTTAATGGGCCCAGTTAAATAATTTATGGATTAATAAACTACTCCACATATACAGTGAAGCTTATAAGATATAGATGCTGCATTAAATTAAAAAGAAATGTGTACATATGTATATTATATAAATGAATATTATGAAAGAAATGCTGACAAATTGCTGAATTTCAAGTAGCCATTAAATTTCTTTTACTTGACTACGTAAACATTCGAAACGTGTAGTTCATAGAATGAATTTTTGGCAACGGTGCCTAAAAGATGCTAACAGGTGACTTAAAACAATAATAATATCATTCAAGTAGGTGTCAAAATGTTCAGTAAACAATCGATTAATTGTACGGAAGTTTTTCAATTCACATTCATTTATTTTCTTACGATTTTAACTTAGATGTTCGTATTATGAGGGACAAAGCGAAATAAAAACATTTTTTTTTACAAATTGTTTTATTATTTTCCAAAGTATTCGCTATTAAGATTTGTATACCTTCGTATGCGTTCGAAACAATTGTTACAACATTTTTTGCACTTGTTTTTGAAGGTTTGCAATTCATGCATTTGTCTCCTTCAAATAATCAATTGCTCGATGGTGCTGTATCTTCGATCCCATAAAGTAATGCTTGCGACATATCTATAATCCAACGAAAAAAACAAGCAATCGTTTTCTCGAACTTTTGTTGGATTTTTTTAATTTGGGAATGCCAAAACAGTTGATTGCTGTTTAGTTTCTGGCTCGTGCATAAGAATTTTGAAGTTGAATCTCTTGATCACTTCCTTACACCAATTGACTTGAGCCTTTTTTTGTGCTTGTGCGAAATTATCCTTTTCACATCGTGTTGTGCACAACATCTTGACAAGATTCACCACCGACGGAAGCACGACCATAACAAAATTCTACAAACCAGTTGTAAACAATCTTTTCTGATGATGCAAATAGATAGAAGAAAATAACATTGAGACGGAAAAAATTAGTTTACAGATTTTTGAAAATATTGTATTCGTCATAAACTTCGGAATAAAAAAGAATGGAATCAAGTTCGTTTTACGGTTTCGATGGTTAGGTCTTTTTGGGCGGTTCCATGTGTACACCAATATTTCGAAATTTATGTGAGAACCACTCCAAGTTGACGTTTCATTATTCAAGTTTTCCGGGAAGCAGAACTCAGCAGTTCCTTATTTATTCCCTTTCTCGTCAAATACGCTTGCTTAACTTCGTACTGACGAGATAAAAAATTCAAGCTAGTACAAAAGAGAGAAAGAAAAGCAACCCGGAGGAAGTGGATACGACAGAACGCTCCGTTTTGAAAAAGGAGAAAGTGAAATAAAATAAAGAATGTGAAAGATACCGAAATTAGTTATCGGTAAACTCTTTAATTCTTATAAAGTAATAAAATTATATCCGGCTACGAATATTTCGCTAAATTTTTCAATTTTATTAGGTTGCTTGATGTCTCAATTAACAAACTAAATTTAAACACTTATAAAGTTTTCTTCAAGTGTATTTGATAATAAATTGAATACAAAGATGTGCATGATTGTAATACTCATTTGTCAGAATCTTTGGTTAAACAATGATAATGGAGAATTAGCGTTTGGTATATGCAAGTTTGTTAGCAATAAGGAAACGTTTTATTTCCATCTATAATTTGCGTCCTCTGCATTTTCAAAAATTCTTCCTTCCAGTGTCTTGAGACATTTTCGACAGATGTTGTTCTCCCATTGAGCTTGAATGTAAACCAAATAAGTAGTTGTTAGAATTAATTCGTTAATTTCATTGGTTCATTGGCGAGGCAGCCAAAAGAAAATTTTCATAGACTCTTCATGTTTTACTTTTAAAATAAATTTTTCAAGCAAGAGTACGGCACCCCTGTGGATAGCCTTTTCAGTCCCATATGTGTATGGTCATAGATTAATTAATATTGCATTAATTTGTTTCTATTTCAACCACCTTTTTGCTTTAAATATCTCGATCCTCGCCGATAGAATTTGCCCACTCTATTTTTACCATTCAATTTACTGTCGAATATGAGTACCAAGTTGATCAGAACAATAAACCAAACTATCACGTAAGGCAATAAGAAGAATATTGGTTTAAAAATATCACATCCACAATTCCACCATAATATTGTCCGTCTAGAACGTATCCGGAATTTATTCTTTTTCTTAATTTTAATATATTTCTTTTTTGTTACATCGTAAGACAAAAGTAATGCATCAAGTAGGTCGTGCCGACTATAGGCCATAGGAAAAATCATATAACACCAGCTGTTAAATATTGTTGATTATCAACAGGCTTAATATTTGTGAAATAATGTCGGAAGTACAGAAAAGGTGTTCAAAACGTTAAAAAATTAGTGCAATTTACTGAACTCGGAAAAAGTGCAGTATATGAAACAATAAAGAAGATAAAAAATAGGAGAGATATGACCCATGGACCAGTTTTTGGAAGACCTCGTAAGATTATCGGAAACAATCGAAACGCTTTAGTGACTTTAGGACGACAAAACCCGCGTCTAGGGTTTCGAAAACTTAAAATTAACGTCAAATAAGAGTGTGTCCAGAACTGTCCGTATTTCACTGAGAAGACTTATCAAAGGAAACCAAAAAAAATCCCTGCAGTGACACCTCTACAAAAGCAACGAAGAATAGATTTTTGCCAACGATTTCGAGACGGTAATTTTAGTTGTTTCCAACTTGGTGCAAATGATTTAAAAATCCTATCAAGAGAAAATGTTACCGTTCAAATTTCCAAATTTCCCAGAAAAATAATGATTTGGGGAGCAATCTCTCAGCGTGGTGCTACACCTCTCTGTATAATTGATGGCACCGTCAATAGTGCAAAGTATTGTGAAATTCTTCTTGAAACGGCTCGTGCTTTATATCCAGAAGGGTGGCGTTTTCAACAGGATAATGCAAGATGCCATACTTCTGCCTACACTAGAGCTTGGATGCTAGAACAAAACTTGGCAACAATTCCATGGCCAGCAGCTTCCCCAGATCTTAGTCCCATCGAAAACATATGGGGACTAATGAAAATTGAAGTAGAACGAGCAACACCACGAAATAAAGAAGATTTGATTCGGTCAGTTTTACAAGCCTGGGCCACTATCACCGAAAAGTATAGGGTTGACCTCATTTCGGGATTACCTGAACGTTTAGTTAAGTGTTTACAGTTAAATTGAGATTGTATTAGTAAACGAGATGAATTATTTGTTGTGATTTTATTATTCCAAGTAATAAAAATATATAGCGTCAAATTATAGCTGTGCTTTTTGTTTTCCGGATACTTTCTAGACGGACTATAATTTGAAGAAACTTAGTGTCAGTAATGGCTCCCCGCCGGCAGATCTTCTATAATAATAACTGCGTCGCTTCTGCTGCCAATGGTGTGAGACCTCCGTCATCTCACGAGGTGAAGTATACTTATTCCATCGATAACGTCATTTCACATAATTTCTAGTTGTTTTTAAGATTTGCCAGTAACTTGGCCAAATACCTTAAACTGATTATACTCTAAATCTTCTGCTCTCATTACGAGGCAGTTTACTCTCGTTTTTTTCGAATTTAATTCTTAAATTTTTTTTGAATTTGTAATGTCACGACGTAATTGATTGTAATATCCAGTTTTCCTGTTCTTCTGCTAATTGACACTCACCTGTAAGTGATCTTGGACCTGTAATAGTATTCGATGTAATGTTGCCTATAATTTTAACGGTTCTTTGATGAAGCGATAAAATAATTCCGTGAGCTCAGAATCTGAACAATTGAGTGATTGTTTTATTTTTTTTTGGCTACTTGAGCCACTATCCATCTTTCGAGGAACAATTCAACATCAAAGGTATAAACTATAATCTCTACTTACGTGAGGGAAACAACCTGAGTTAAAAGAGACAAATCTTTTACTAAATCAATTAGATTGCTTGAATCCGCAAATTCTCACGAAAGAATTCAAACTGTGGGTTATACATGTAATATTTAAAATTTTTTGAAATTTTAAAGGAAATAAAACTTCAAGTGCGAGATCGCCTTTAGCATTATTCGTTATTCGCAAACAAATAGCTTGTATATAAACAGATACACATATCTTATCTGCAGCTTTAAAATGATCTAGCGTTTCGCTGATAAACATTGTCATTGTTTGCTTGCACAAGATTAAGTAGTATATTGATAAATTGTATTTTATTATCTACATGACTCCGTTCCGCAATGTTATTGTTAACGGTGTAACGGCATGACGTGTAATTTTCGGATAAACAGAGAAACGATTCTGTTTAGTAATCTTACAAATATGCGAAATGTATGATAAACATACGTATTACGTAGGATTTCCCTCTGAGATTTAAAAACAAATTCATATCTTCTGTGTCATATTTTTTCGGATTAAAGGAGAGATTTGATTCAGCAATACAATCATCGACGTCTCTATAAATATCTTAGTTTTATTAAATCATCATCATTGAAATTTGAAAACCATTTTCCTAATTGACAAAAGCAAAAACAGAATGGTGAATAGTCTAATAGGTACCATATACGGACGATTGAGCATAGGAGAGAAGCCAGAAGTAGATAGGGAAAATCCAAGAATTGACAGGGAATTCCTAAAAGTGGCTCTTTTTATGTGGTTAGAGGGTGTCATTGTTCATTTTATCATCTCCACCCACGCATCCGTGTGAAATGCCCAGGAGGAGGTCGTTAAGGCACCCATGGGAGCGAGGCTTCTCGGATCAGTGGCGTAGTTACTGGTTACGACAAACTAACGGGGTGTATATTTCCAACAAAATCATGTAGTACGTTTTTTCCCACGTTCTCCTGATGTAACGGATGAAAAAATGTTAAATTATCTTATTTTTATATCTGAGTAGGTAGGCTAGGCGAGTATTGGCTTAGTTTGAACGTCACTCGTGCACCAGATCACCAGAGGCGGCTACGGAGAAGGATTTCCGCGCGATGTTCACAGAGATGGAGAGCTTTGTTGGGGGTGGCTTGACAAGAAAGAGAAAAATAGGTAGTTGTATTAAAGAAAAGTAACTTTTGACACTTTTTCCATTTGAGATTTAAAATTGTCGAACATGCTGTATATTTTCGAAAAATTAGATTTGTTTCTAATATTAATCTGTACGGTCAACAGTTCTACTCTCTATTATATCGATCGATACAATTCCCGGTAAAACACCTTGTATATTGTTAAGTACTTCCTTAAACGCAATTTATTACGAATTTATTCCGAATTTAACACGAAAGATATCGCAAGAAATATATTCGGCCTATCCAAAACTAGATACTATACAGGATGAATATAATTTGACAATGAATTCAATAAGATATTAATGTACAGAAGCTAAATTAATAAATTTTAACCTTTCTATTCCACTACCGGAAAATATCCTTAGCTTATCCGTTAATCCATAATTAAGCACTAAAATCCGGCTTAATTTTAACAAAATTATATCACTGAACCTAATGCAGTACGTAGTTTAAGTTCCTAAATCATCCCTTTTTCTATTTACAAGCATCTCGTGGTCCAGTACCGTAATTCATTCGAAACGACACTTAAAAGTTCGCACTTAGAAACGTTTTTGTTTCAAAGCTTCGAAACCATTAAAACAAAAATCTTCGAGAAAGTTCTCGGAGTCCAACTCGACACCATTTATCGCGTTAAGTAGAGAAGGAACGGGCGGAAAAACAAAGAAATGCAGATAAAAGCTCTTCTTTTTAAGTTTTTTAAGTACAAGTCTCACTCATCTCCTATCTATTTCTTTTTCTTGTGGATCTTGCGACGCTAAAGTTTCTTTTCGAAGATTGATTTTTTAGATGCAGGACGGTTCATGTTAGCTGCTTTTGGATAAAAAAAATTATGATATTGTTTATCTCAAAAACATATTTTAAATGTTCTTTGGATCCGGGAGCTAATTTCGTTTATTTAACAATGGCTTTATCACAGTCACTCATCGCAAATTCCCAAATTTCTGGTTTATGTTTCGGATTGCCTTGAAGGTTTCTGGGTATACTTTGCAAACACACGCTTCCTAAAAACTTCAACCGTGGAGGGATATATTTCATAATTACGCGAAAATAATACGCTTAGTTGGACAAGTATATTAGGTTATTCGAATATATTCAATGCTTGCGAAGTATTGTGTACGCTCACAATAATTATAAAGTTGGGTTCTCGGGTCCGCTTTTAACGCTTTAATAAACTTTCCACTTTGCTCGGCAACGCTGGCCAAAGGTAGACCTTTCATCGTCGAAATTTAATTTTAAATACTGTCTCTGTTTATGAATTTCGACTCTGTATGCACACGAAATACGATATAAACTTGTTACGAGGTATTCTGGAAGTTATGTACGGAGCATGTCGCAAATGGTTTGGTTATTTCATTCTTGAAAGATGAAAATCCAAAAATCTAATTTAATACGGAATGCGTTAAATGGAAGTGCGGGTAACGTTGTTATCGGTGTTTTACACCCAGATATACCAGAGTAAAACCATATCTAAAAACATCTTTGCTAATCCCACATCCCCGCTTATTACATAAAACATTTCTCCCACAAGGAAGAAAATAAAACCGGACCCGGTAGCGTAGCGTTCCTTAAACGAACGAGCAAGTAATCTAATAAGTGTACGCGATTTCGTAAGAGGCAGAGAACAGTGATTCAATGGAAATTGTTTCTCTCTTGTTTATATACGGTTTCCGCTTTTGTGCTTGGCTTCCATTGCTGAAAATTCTTATTCTCGTGTTGGTTTAGATGTATTTTAGATCTGCGGCGAGATTTTAAGTGTAAATAACGGGATATTATTGCTGAAATTCGGGTTGTAGCGCGGTGCAGATGTTCAAAATTTAATATACGCTGCTCGAAAGAAATAATCTGATTTGAAGAGGAACGCCGTTTTATAAATTGTGAAATTCAACGAAATCTCGTAGAGTTTGTATCGTATCAATTGGTCGCAAAAGTTAGCGTAACTTTCCAGACATAGTTCCTTGTATGAAATCAACCAAAAACCAACCTCCAGAGGAAGTAAATTCGAAATCAATAACGAAAATTCGTAAGCGTGAGCGAAATCGATCTAACTTAGCTAGGGTTAGGTTTGATCTCGGAGAAATAAAAAGCACCAAGTTATGTTGAAGTTAGTGCAGACTTCCGCGTCGTAAGGTTTCAACCTGAAAACCTTCCCGAAAAGAAGAATCAAGTTATGTTGTCTATAAATTTATTTAAGTGAGATTTAAGTGAGTTCCTTCAACTGCATCCCCATATCAAATTTATGCATTCCATTCTACATATAACCCTTTAAGAAATGTTTGTTAAGATCGTTGAAGGTTCTGCTATAACCTCGAACAGCAATACACTAACCAGTCCCAAAAATTTTTCATTATTTGAGGATAAGAAAATCCGGACACTGCCTTACCAAACAACGAAATGCATTTAAGAGTGATTGCAGAAATTCTCCCCACTGTTTGACAAAATTGTAATAATTTGTAAATCATGAGAACTTTTGAGCACCATGTATATATGATCTCAGACGTCACACTGTTCTAAAGATTAAAGAACTCCGACGGATTTCCACACATCAGAACCGGCTACAATTTCGGCGCGGCCCTTTTGTGTGTCTCTTTAACGAACATTTTGGCAAAGGGATTAGCGTTTAGACGGCCGACAGATATCGCAATTAAAAGTTCAGCGGTTCGGGTCGGCCGTCCCGAGGATAAGGAATTAACTTGCACTATTTGCGCTCAATTTGGCCGAGTTCGCAACCACCCGCGGGTAATGAGGGCTTTAGCCAGTGTAGGCGATGATTTCGGGCCTCTTGTCTCGCGATTGGCCGCAAATCGACGCGTTCAATGCCTTAAATACGACTAGCATAAGCTGGACGAAATTGCTCGCGTTTCGAACGGAATTGCCGGTCCATATGCGGAGAAATGAGAAATGGCGAGTACTTAATTTGGAAGATGGAAATTGAAGTTGTTCGCACCAATTGTGGTAATAAAATGAAGTTGGTAGATTATTTTATACGCTCGTGGGTTTATTAGGAAATTTAACTTAATGAATGTTCCATTTCTAAGTATTTATGGAGGATTGAGTCGGTCCGCCAAACGTGATTGTTAAAATCATTACTTAGTCCCTTTTAATAAACCATCTGCAACGTACAGTTCTGTACGTATACGATTATTTAGTTCTAATGTCTAAATAAGCTTCAGTTAAAATTATTATTTAATTAATCCCACCAAAATTTCCATAATTCGAACAGTATGAAAGTAACATCAATGAAATAAAGGTCTGTTAAATAATAACTGGGCGCCCAACATGGCTCAAATTTTCAAAGTATCATGTTGAGACTTAAAACTTTTGAGACAACTCTCGTATTGACAGAAGTAAATTATTTTGAGAATTTGAGGAATAATGCTATTTGCATGTGTAAAAAGCTAATATGGAGGCCTACCACCTAAAATTGCATTTTCTTATTAGCTTTGAATGTACACTGCCGTTCAGAGAAGTTCGGTCGGTTGGTAAAAAACATGAAAAGGTTACAGAAACAAACGAAACTAAAAACAAAATGCAATTTTATTGTATGTATAGGTAAAAAAAGACAAAAATAAATAAATAAAAATTATTCTGGCCTAATGTAACATACTGAACATTATTTTTTTTTCATCGAAAAAACCTCCTTTGCTGTTAATCACCGCTCGAACTATTCTAGGCATTCTTTGGATAAGTTTTGTTAAAACGGATTGTGGAATATTAATCCGTTCATGTTGCAAAATATTCCGTAAATGTTCTTGTGAAGGTGGGCATATTTTTCGGATCCTCCTGTCCAGTTCATCCCACAACAACTCTATCGGGTTCAAATCTGGGCTTTGTGGGGGCCATGTCATTGCTTGCAGTGTGTGCTGTTCTTCTTGCTCCTTTAGATAGTTCTTACACACTAACGCAGTGTGTTTTGGGTCGGTGTCATGCATGAATGTAAAGTTACGGCCTATTATACGCAATCCTGATGGCACTGCATGATTCTGGAGTATTGCAAAATAATTTTCCTTCCTCGTTACACCCTGCACTCTGCATAAATCTCCCGTCCCAGCAAAGGAGAAACATCCCCACACTAACACAGAACTACGCCCTTGCTTCATTATTGGCACAATGCAGTTCGGGATCACTTTTCGGTTTTAGATCTTCGGACATAAACTCGTCGATTTTGCCCAAAAACCTCAAACTTTGACTCGTCACTCCAAAGCACGTGTTTCCAATCATCTAACGACCAATCTAGATGAGAACGGGCCCGCTGTAGCCGTTTTGCTCTGTTGCCCCGACGTAATAAGGGTTTTCGAACGGCAATGCGTCCATGAAGGTCCGCTTGTTGAAGTCGACGTTTTACCGTACTCGCCGAAACTTGTTCTTCACGGCCGCGATTGACTTCGGCTGCTATTTGTGGCGCTGTTAATTTTCTATTGCGTTTGCTTAATAATACAATTCTCAAATCTTCAGCTTTTGTTGTTTTCCTAGATGCTCCGGGACGAACACGATTTTCTATAGTTCCAGTTGTCCGATATCGCTTTATGATCTCATTTACTGTTGAACTTCTCGTATTTATTTTTTCAGCAATTTGTCGCCCCGAATATCCTTCTTCAAACAGCGTAATAATGCGTGAACGTTTTTCTACACTGGTAGGCTTGCCACGTGCAATTTTGAAGTAAATTTTCTTAAAACTTTCGCGCCAAAACGACAGATGCACACCAACACACGTTTAACAATAAAACGAAGCAAATTTATATCTTTACGCCCGTGAGAAATAAACAAAAGCGATACTGCAGTATATTTCCTAAATGTATTGTTCGTTAATAATCCCCAAACGACCCGTTTCAAAAGATCGGTACTTCCGAGAAATTCTTGGAATGATAATAAAAGGGACTTTATTGTGGTTGTCGCAATATTTCTACTTTACATAATAATTTATGGCTTTAATCCCTTAGAAAAGAGTGTATGCTTAATATTTTTCTAATTTTATGTATTAATAATTGTATACAGTGTGATATAATAGATATTTCGATCTCTTTATAATTACAAAAGCGTTTTACTTTAAAAGAAATTAGTGATAATTTGTTTTTTTTTTATTCACATAATGAGATGAGTCTTATTCATATGTCTGGTATTTAATAAACGGGAAAAACGTTTATCACGTCTGCATTCTATCTAATATTCTCTCAGCAATAACTGTACAGCAAGATCTCTCAAATAAATTAAGTCAATGACGCCACTGCTTATATATACATTCTTTGCTCATGTACGCTCCGTTTGTTCTATAAATAGACCACTTATATTCATATTAACAGGCGTTGTTAAAAGAACTATATGGGCATATCCGTTAACTTGCTAATAGACATATATCTTAAGCGAACGCGTTGAGAACTTCACCAGTCGTCAGGATCGCACAAATCCGCTAATATCTTCCGCATTTGAGGCGATAATTTATGAAGTTTATTCGCCTTAGGAAATGTTATGTAACCAGGCGACGTGATGGGTTTAACGTTTTAATTAATTCCATTGTCTTAAAGGGAGATCCGTTACGCTGCTTTCTACAGGGTTAATCTGTCTTATTCGTCCTAATTGTACGATTATTTAAATGAGTCTAGAATTAAATCCCGTAGATGTTACATGAATTTGTAAGATTCTTTGCTATTTTATCTTTTTGTGAAGCAGATTATAGGACTTCTTGAATAGGTCTTAAAGTTGAATTTATTGAGAACTCAAGAGACTTAAGCGTTCGTAAGGGATTGTAGAAGCATGGCGTGAAAATGTTCTACTTTACTTGAGTAATCTGTGTTAATTATTAGAACAAGTCTGAGGTACTTACGATCTCCTGGGCATTTGTCGTTCGAAATCTAGTTACAAATGTCATCAGCAGCTCTAAATCTAAACTCTTCGGCCATATTTCATGTACACTGCCGTTCAGTGAAGTTCGGTCATACAATAAAAATCTATTATATCACACTGTATACAATTATTAATACATAAAATTAGAAAAAATATTAAGCATACACTCTTTTCTAAGGGATTAAAGCCATAAATTATTATGTAAAGTAGAAATATTACGACAACCACAATAAACTCCCTTTTATTATCATTCCAAGAATTTCTCGGAAGTGCCGATCTTTTGAAACGGGTCGTTCGGGGATTATTAACGAACAATACATTTAGGAAATATACCGCAGTATCACTCTTGTTTATTTATCACAGGCGTAAAGATATAAATTTGGTTCATTTTACTGTTAAACGTGTGTTGGTGTGCATCTGTCGTTTTTGCGCGAAAGTTTTAAGAAAATTTACTTCAAAATGGCACGTGCCAAGCCTACCAGTGTAGAAAAAAATTTTCACGCATTATTACGCTGTTTGAAGAAGGATATTCGGGGCGACAAATTGCTGAAAAAATAAATATGAAAAGTTCAACAGTAAATGACATCATAAAGCGATATCGGACAATTGGAACTATAGAAAATCGTGTTCGTCCTGGAGCATCTAGGAAAACAACAAAAGCTGAAGATTTGAGAATTGTATTATTAAGCAAACGCAATAGAAAATTAACAGCGCCACAAATAGCAGCCGAAGTCAATCGCGGCCGTGAAGAACAAGTTTCGGCGAGTACGGTAGAACGTCGACTTCAATAAGCGGACCTTCATGGACGCATTACCATTCGAAAACCCTTATTACGTCGGGGCAACGGAGCAAAACGGCTACAGTGGGCCCTTTCTCATCTAGATTGGTCGTTAGATGATTGGAAACACGTGCTTTGAAGTGACGAGTCAAAGTTTGAGGTTTTTGGGCAAAATCGACGAATTTATGTCCAAAGATCTAAAACCGAAAAATGATCCCGAACTGCATTGTGCCAACAGTGAAGTAAGGGCGTAGTTCTGTGTTAGTGTGGGGATGTTTTTCCTTTGCTGGGACGGGAGATTTATGCAGAGAGCAGGGTGTAATGAGGAAGGAAAATTATTTTGCAATATTCCAGAATCATGCAGTGCCATCAGGCTTGCGTATAATACGCCGTAACTTTACATTCGTGCATGACAACGACCCAAAACACACTGCGTTAATGTGTAAGAACTATCTAAATTAGCAAGAAGAATAGCACACCCTGAAAGTAATGACATGGCCCCCACAAAGCCCAGATTTGAACCCGATAGAGTTGTTGTGGGATGAACTGGACAGGAGGATCCGAAAAATATGCCCAACTTCACAAGAACGTTTGCGGAATATTGTGCAACATGAATGGATTAATATTCCACAATCCGTTTTAACAAAACTTATCGAAACAATGCCAAGAATAGTTCGAGCGGTGATTAACAGCAAAGGAGGTTTTTTCGATGAAAAAAAAAATATAATGTTCAGTGTGTTATATTAGGCCAGAACAACTTTTTATTTATTTATTTTTGTCTTTTTTACCTGTACATACAATAAAATAGCATTTTGTTTTTAGTTTCGTTTGTTTCTGTAACCTTTTCATGTTTTTTACCAACCGACCGAACTTCTCTGAACGGCAGTGTACATACTTCTGTGCTTATGTGTCTTACTGAATGTATATATTTGCGCATAGTTCATATCGAAAAGTTCCAATGTCAATGCTGCGCTCCTAAGCAAAAAGGTCATGTGCACATGCAGTACCTGTTTCTATTTCCCTACCTTCTGTACTAGAAAATAATGTCCTAAATACTACGAAAGGTACGCACCAGTGAAGTTTGTCGTACCTACATAATTGTGGGTTTTAATATAAATATTTTTGTTCTCTGTCCAAATGCGATTGGAATTCAAACGTACTCTATTTAGAAGCAATTTGTCAATAATTAATTCCAATCTGGACGTGCGAATTGTGAGAGAAGCGAACATCCCTCGCTATAGCCTGCACCGGTGACGATTGGTTGCGACAAGTGCCCTCCAATTATAGTCGGCGTAATGGGAACTCGTGTTGGAGGCTTCCACTTCGTTCCATCGCTCTTAGTTTCCTAAATATAGTTGTTTTGACGTTCCGACGAGGACCGTATAATTGTTGACGAAGTTTTCCACAGCGTTGATTGGTTTTTTCGCAAAGCTTACGCGGTTCTTTCTAATTTTCCGATTCGATTTGGTTTTATCTACTTCCAATGATTAACATTGTTTAATTTTGAAAATCGTTAGTCCGCAGCCTAGTTAGGACTCGCGAACTGAAAGCATTCTAGGGTGTATACTGAGGACTTGGCAAGCCTTAAGAAGTTCATACACCCCGTTGAGACGTCACCACATTGAGAAAAAAGCTCTTGAAGTTGGTCTACTGTAACTTAGCATGATGACTGATTGCTTCATCAGATCAGAAGATAATATCGCCCAGAAGCATAATGATCATCGATAAATTGTTTTTATGCATTGATAAGCATGT
The DNA here is from genome assembly GCA_902654985.2 of Oryctes borbonicus. Lineage (NCBI taxonomy): Eukaryota > Metazoa > Arthropoda > Insecta > Coleoptera > Scarabaeidae > Oryctes > Oryctes borbonicus. The sequence continues at coordinate 4,090,130 of LR736871.1, read as the reverse complement.
ATTTGAGGAGCTAACCTTAAGAAAATTGGGCGCTGAAATACTTTGTTTTCCTTCTTTCTTTTTGACCAATTCTTTTATTTGGTTGCCAGTTCTTTCAATTTGGGTCTCGACAATCTTCTCAGGGTAAATTGGTGTTTCAGCAGGCTTCAATTTTATTTTCCCTGAACACATCGTCAACGTCACATTTTTTAGATAGACATTTGCCATGCTTGTTGCTCCCGTGAGGATTTAAAAAAAAACCCTCTGTAGTTTTATTTCAGCACTTAGGATATTGTTTTTGTCTGATACTTTAAATTTCCTTTCAATTTTTACCGTTGCGGCATATTTATTTTTGGTAATTTTTACAATTTGGTTTAATGTCTGATCTGGTCTTAACTTTGCTCTTGTTTTTACTGATTTTCTTTTAATACCAAGTGTTTCTTGCTTTATACTTAGCAATTCTCATACTTCAGTGGTTTTTATGCTTACGTTCACTTAATTTTGTGTTTCTAACTTTGCCATTTGCTAAGCATTTCTATTCCAACCACCAGGTACGCAAATCGCCGAATTTCGAAGTTTAATTCGTGCAATCCGACAATTATGACCTGACACCATTTTTTCCAGCAACGAATTTTAAATTAGTTTGAGCACCTTTTATAAGCGCAAGTTTATGAAGGTTAAAAGGCCAATAATAACTGTTTTGTATTCAAATAATTTTCGAAACCCGTGAAATTTTCCTCGAAGGCATACGAGGAAGAGAAATATAGATTTTTAAATGCATACAACCGTATATAAAAAGTTTGCGTGGAATACTAATCTTTCGTATACATTACTTTCCGCTTATATCATTTTTTTTGCATTACCGCGTTGGAACGGTACCCGCTGCGAGTCGCCTGTCATTACAGCGATAAGCTAGGGACCGGTTGGGACACGCGACTGTCACATTTAGTGGCATTGCCAGCGTCCTACGCTGCGAGGGTTGATGCATTACTGGGAATGGAAGAAGTTTGATGCAGACAAGGATAGAGGGGAATGAAAAAGACGCAGGAAAATGTGTAAACCCTTGTTTTCCAACCCATTTCTCGGTAACATACTGCGGCTTCTCATTCTATTGTTGGTCTACGTATATATGAATTGAAGCTTTTGTGGTGTGAAAAATGTAGGGAATTTTTAGTGTATTTTCAAGGAAGTTTCATTTATTTTTTAATAAGCGGCACATGTCATTGGCAGAACTTTTAGAACAAGAAATATAACGCAACAAAAGTAAGAAAGTAGTCAGCGCAAGTAGGTGTAGCTTACACTAAGCAGATTTTTCATCACAGTATTGAGCGATGGTAGTGACTAGTTTGGAAACGTTTCAGTTGTTTACAGGTTTACGTTTGTTTGCGTCCATTTTTGGCTTCATTATCACGAGTTCGTCCTTTAAAATACACGCATTCGTTGTGGAGACTCCAATTGCACCAATGCAACTGTACCGGTCCCAACGAACAACTTTTTTTCATTGGTCTCTCGGAGTAATTAGTGTAGGCTGAGCAAACAAACCTTCTGTCTATTTTCGGTTTTTCCCAGCGTCATTGTTTTGCTTGCCGTATGAGTAAGAACATTCTATTAATTTGAACATCTTTCTCAATTACACTGTAAAAACGGATTCGCTAATATTACATGTAAAGTCGATGGCCATCGATCAATATTCAATCCGTCCTTTCGCTACTTATATAAATCCAGCATACTTTCAAAAGACTCACGCTAAATAGAATTATTCTAGACGTGTTTTATGATTTTGCGCACTTTCTTGAACATAATCGGCTTGAAATATCGGGGAAAGAAGATAATAGGCAAGCATTCGTCGAGAGACACAACACTGCATGGTTGCAAAGTGTTTTTCTTCAAAAATACGATTAATCTAATGTGGAGTTCCACAACAGGCTAAATAATCGCCAATCCCGATGAATTCTCAAGTCCCGAAGAAATAACAGACGGCTGATCTTGTCGATTATTATTAGATTTATAAGTAAAGTTCGCCACTTTCCGTGCGCTTGACAGGCTTCGGTATGGAAGTGGTCGTTCGGGTGTGTGATTCGTAATATACGCGCAAGCGATCTTATTGTAGTAGTAACACAGAAGGAGTGGTTAGATAATTTATTAGTTGTAGTGCTCGGCTTCTTATAAAAATAACGTAGTTCTAGAACAACTTAAACATTAATTAATTAAAATATAATAAATAAAGCAAACAATAAGAAATAAGGGAGGATGAAGGGTAAATATAATGGCTATTTTTTATATGTAAGTCTATTAACTTTTAACGCTGAAATTTAGCACATTTTACTTTATGTGCTACAGCATGTATAAAATACAAAACCGCGCATATTCTTGTAATCTTCTTTTAAAGCTCTTGTACTAATCTAGTCCTTTCCATAAATGTAACAAATGAAACCTTTCCCAAAAGGGAGACAGTTACATAAAAGTTCATAGCTTATTTCCTCTCTCGCGAAAGCTCATCCTAAGACAAAATTAGAATTATAAAATAGAGCCAAGCATCACGTTTTTAACGACTACATCATCCGCTCGAACTTCCTAAAACACGTATAAACGACTGCCAGGGCGCACTGCAACTCGACGGCTCGCAGTTACAGACATCAGCTATATATTTTCTCCACTTTATCGTTTTTCATTTCCCTACACGGCCTTCTTACGTATGTACGTATAGAAGGCCAGCGAAATGAGCTCATCTCTAGTCTACGGTCGCCAGACGAGGAAATACATGGGAAAGAGCCATAAACGTATACTTCTTGCTGTTACCCGTTTGTTAGAGACGAAACAATGCATTATTGTGTTTCCTGGCGTTATCTGGTGGGAGGGGAAGGCGGAAGAAGGACCAGGTGTTCGAGTTCCCGTGTGTATTTGCATAAAATATTAAATAACGCGCGCCGCATAGCGTTAGTGTTCGGAATGTCAGGCAAATATTAGCAACAACCCTCGGAATAGGAGGCTTTTCTAGGGGTGGCTCAACATCTGCGAGCTCGCATGTGCTGTAGCAGCAGGTGAATACAAAGTGTTTGAGGAACTAATTTTTGACAATCACAAAAACAACGTCGTCTATATCTCGCAAATTAAATTATTTATGGATATTATATATTCCATTCGCTTTAAGGATGCGGTACAAAATGGAGATTAAACAATCGCAGATCGAAATAAAAGAGATCTATAATAATTTAGATACGTTATATTTGAATTTTATTAACACAACTCAAGAACAAGTTGCCAGTGGAAAAGGATCTTTTTGGAAGTTAAAACATCTTCGATCGAAATTGTTACGAGAACAGCTACTTGGACTATCAACAATTGCGATTGAAAATTAGCGATCAAATTAACGCTGAAAAAATTATTAATCGATTTACAAGCGCCAAAGCACGAAGGGTAACATTTTAATGTTTTTGGGGGGCACCTCTACTCCATTTACGTAGCCGAATCGCGCGTAATATACGATGAACCTAGTCCTATAATTTGATGCCGCTCCACTCGGTAAGTGTGTCGGACAAAATATGTTTCCACTATCGCTAGTTATGACTCTGTAATTTTAACGAAGGGTAGAGGCAAGGGCGCAATGCTAGACATTCGCAGAAGGGCACTAAAGATGCTATCGCCGCTTGTGTACAATGCAGACAATTTTACGCCGTCTACGGATACCATTGTACGTCTTTGTTTCTTGATAGAATTTCAGTTGTGTGTTCTTATTTGCTTATTGAAGGACAAAATGGCGATCTCATTCAATAAAGAAGTGTTTCGAACAACCTTCCAAATTTCCAGAATTTCTGTTTATTTTTTTTATTTCTTGTCTGTTATGCTTCGATATATCATCCGTAATGTAACAAGTAAATAGACATTTGGGACAGCTCCCCATCGTGAGGAAACTCCGCTGTATTTCCCTGTGTACCTGTACATTCTAACTTAAGAGGTTAGACGACGCGGCAAATGTGAATTCGATACCCTTGACAAGCTCACGGTTTTACGACTACCACCCTTCGTAAATACCAAAGAAAAACGCCCACAAGCGAACTTATTACACGTGACTTCATAATGTATACATATATATATATATATATATATATATACGTATATAGGTAGGGAAAAGATACAAAAGCTACGATGTTGAGTTAGGATATAGGACGCGGTAATTCAACTTTTTAGGGCCCGCTTGATATGGTTTTATGTACCTGTTTCCATGAGGAAAATTGGAAAGGAAAATACACACACATATTACATATGGATGTGTCGATTTTTTTTTAGGTGTTTCAATAGATGTCTTTATTTTCTTCTACATCAAATTTTTAAGAACCTTAGTCCGTGTAATGCTCGTATACCTTCAAAATCTAAGTGATCCTTCATCCGTTTGGGGCGCCTTTCCATTTGAATTGCATTTAATATTCTTAGGCTACACCTTCTTTCTAAATCAAACCAATTTAACGTATTATTCCGATACCTGATTATCTTGTCTCGTTTCCAAAAAACCATTCCAAAGAGGATTGCAAGAATGCAAACGCATGCAAAAGCGTTCACATTTATGTACGGAACGTAAAAATCCGTTTCTTATTCTAAATTCGCAACGACAGCTTAAAATATGGACAATCAATCGCCCCCGCAGTTGAAGCAATCCGAAACGAAATTGTGAAACTCCGCGTAATGTTAGGCGCACACTAAGCTCAACAGATCCGTTTTAATTCTAATTAGTAGATAGTTACGTAGATGTAACTAGAATGATTCTACAATTAAACTTTGCTCAGTAAATTAGCATTTTAGCGTCTAATGACTACAATTCGCGAGTGTGCTATAATACAATTAAAACGACAGCTTCGAACTTATTTATTTTTAAACTAATCCTCCTCTTACATTCAGTGTGCGGCCAACTTAATGGTCCGGTTTTATATACAACGCCATGCTGTTTCCTTGGTCGATATCGTACGCCCGAGACCCTCAAACAAGGGCGAATAACGCAAATTTACTTAACGCATCCGAATGAAAAATGCGGACTTTGTGAAATTCATCCCGGAACCCGTAGGCGGGTTGCGGTTTAAGAACTTGAATGGAATTACCAATGCGGACACAATCCCGGCAAACATGGTAGGTGGGATATCTTCCATTTTCGTATGGTTCCTCTGTCGTTTTTGCGTAGTTTACCGAATGGAAAAAATTCTTTCGCGAGACGAGCCCGACGTTTAAATCGTGTTGTATTGTGAGGATTGTGTGGAATGTCTGTCTCTATGTTTGTGCTTTTAAGGCAGAATTTTAGCGTTAGAAAGGTGACACGCATGTTAATGCAGTTTCGCTTGGTTAATAGTCGCAAGAATTGGGGCGGAAGCTATCGGTACACTTCGCACCAAACAAATTGTTTAATTAATTAATTCAAATTATATTCTAAGGCTTTCAATTATGTTTTTTAAATTGTTTAAATTAATACTTTCTATTGTGCGTTAAACTGATAGGCATTGAGATATTTTTAAATTATGTAAGAAGAAAATAGGAAATATAACAAACAATACTGGTCCTATTACTGAACCCTGAGGTACGCCTTTTTTTAACCATAGCTGACCAGATATTTGTCCACTAGCATTCACGATTTGATAAACCAATTATAAACATTCGGTCGAATGCCGCAACTATGAAGTTTATACAAGTTCAATGCCTTACTTAGATCAATGAAAATACTTGCAGATTTAAGGCATTGGTTTAAATAATCAAAAATTGCTGATGTAGCAGATCTGTTTTTCAAGAAACCATGTTATCAGTTGTGGAAAAAATTACATTCATTAAAAAACCAATCACCTTATCATAATTTTTTTCAGTACTTCCGACAGCGCAGATGGCAAGGAAACAGATCTATAATTTGCTGGATAACTGTTGTCTCCATCTGTATACGTAGCTTGGAAAAGATGTCATCTAGGATTAAACGATTAATAAGACAGGTTAGCGGTTGGATAAACACATCAATTATATATCTCAATAGTATAATTCTCTAATTTCATTAATCACAAACTTCAAAGCTAAAATACAAAATTTTCAATAATTGCTCAAAAAGTAATTTAAAAAAATGAATAAGTGGACAGGACTGCAGGATTATTCGACTTTATCGCACTAGGATAACTTTTTTCAAGGAATTCGTATCATTTGTCTTCGGATAAAGTTTACCAGCTTAGCAGCGATAGATCTGTTGTCTCCAAACAAAGCATTTCGATTTATACCGTTCAGCCTTCATGCTTACGAGGATTGAAATAAATTGTATGCAACGTTTTCCAAAGGAAATCCGTGTTGGCTTTATGCGGGGACTGCACCGATTTGAAATGTAAATTTTGCTTCTGTGAGACGTGCATCTCGTCCTATTTCTATTATATTGCTTTTCCCAGTTCGATTGAAAAGAATGGATTTATGCTAGGTTTCGTTTTACGATCGGCGAGATAATTTTTGTAATTCAAATAATTTTCCAATATTTCCATTATTGGTTTTCTTGTTAATAAATGTTCTATTCTAAACTAGATCTTCATAGAAAAATATTACGATTGATTTAATGTGTATCTTTATGTAAATAGGTCTTTCTAGATGGGATGTTGAGCGAGGAAATTGGTGAAATTGACTTGGTTGAAGTTTGGCTTCCTTCTACCTATTTAGAGTTTCATGGTCTCAGGCGCAGCTATAGGATTTCCTCTGTCTTCAGCCGTTACTGGCGTTGATGACACCTTTATCACCTGCTGGTCTCATGAACATGAATCTTTAAATAGTTTCCTATCGTTCTTGAGTTCCCAACATGATTCCATACGCTTCACCAAGGAGGTCAGGCGAGTCAGACGATTGGCACTCATGTTACTAAACACGAGGGTTGTTTGCGGTTGTTGCGTGCAACCGGGTCCACGTTGGTTGGTATCTACTGGAAGCTGGCTACGAAATCTAATTTAACTCTACTCGTATCTTTCATTGCAACACTCAGAAGAAAAATTCGTGAATCTATAGAAATCTTCAAACATCTCAATAATTTAAATCATGACGATGGCTACCTCATTTATCATACTTGGAATCTCCTAGCAACCGCACGGTTCATTGATCCGTAATTTTTCCGCTCCATTGACCTGTTATAACTCTTATATAAACCCCTTCGAGCCGAATAATCCCCAGACAGTGTGTAGTAACAACGATGCGGTTCCAACCCGGAAACTAAGAATTCAAAAACTACATTCGACATATTTCTCGTTGAACACGCTGTATAATTGGAAATAAAAGAATTGCAGATAGACAGTGTTAAAAATTACACTAGCCCATGTTCGCAGAAAGCTCGTTGCGCCATTGCGAATTTAAAATTCATCCACAAGTTTCAATTAAACACGCTTCCCTCTTGTCTTCCTCCTGCTATGTTTGTATGAAATTCCGCCTCCGCTCTAGTACTGAGTTTCTAAAGCGATGCCTTAGAGCAGCAAACTTTCCACATCCATTCGATTCTAGTCCATCAGCGGAACAACAACAACAGCAGGCCGAATCGATGGCACAGTTGACGGCGCCCTCTCCCGCGGGCGCTCTGTACAATACTAAATCAACCGAGCCGAGAAATGAGTCCTTTCGAATACCCTCGTTCATTCATAACCTTACGCGGCGAGAGAGGTGCTTCAGCGACCTCTCGAACGGTGTGGGAGCCTTTAGAGCCCCGGACCAACTCCCGCATATGATGCCGGAGCCCTGTTGACTTGTTCCGTGTTCTAGGAGTAGAAGTATCTGCATGAAAGGCGAAGCCGCGGCGTTCTACATAAAATCGACCGTTATCCGCCTTCCGCTGCTTGACACGGAGAAGCTACTAGCTGTTGACCTTCGTTAAAGCTCGATGAAGTGTGTGGGTTCTATTCTTGAGTACACCCTTTAGAGTGTTATATTTTTGGGAAATGCAGGTTTTTTTTTTTGTATATTGAGGCAACTGAATTTATCTTGCTTAAGGATATTCCCTTGGAGCTACTATGAGGTTGGTCTGAAAGGTTTTTAGCCTAACACAGAATCGTGTATTTTTTTAATTCTTTGATTTTTTTTTTGTTATTCTTGTGTGTTTAATCATACGAACATTTACATATGTAAACCCTGTAACATCAACGAATTAAGGCAGAGAATAGTAGAGGGATTTAGTGAAATAAGAGTGTATTAGCAGGTTCTACTAAAAATGAGTTTGGCTAAAAATTGTAATAAAGTCCCTTTTATTATCATTTCAAGAATTTTTCGGAAGTACCGATCTTTTGAAACGGGTCGTTTGGGGATTATTAACGAACAATACATTTAGGAAATATACCGCAGCATCATTCTTGTTTATTTATCATAGGCGAAAAGATATAAATTTGCTTCATTTTACTGTTGAACGTGTGTTAGTGTGCATCTGTCGTTTTTGCGCGAAAGTTTTAAGAAAATTTACTTCAAAAACGGCACCTGGCAAGCCTACCAATGTAGAAAAACGTTCACGCATTATTACGCTGTTTGAAGAAGGATATTCGGGGCGACAAATTGCTGAAAAAATAAATATGAGAAGTTCAACAGTAAATGACATCATAAAGGATATCGGACAACTGGAACTATAGAAAATCATGTTCGTCCCGGAGCATCTAGGAAAACAACAAAAGCTGATGATTTGAGAATTGTATTATTAAGCAAACGCAATAGAAAATTAACGGCGCCACAAATAGCAGGCGAAATCAATCGCGGCCGTGAAGAACAAGTTTCGGCGAGTTCGGTAAAACGTCGACTTCCACAAGCGGACCTTCATGGACGCATTTCCAATCGAAAACCCTTATTACGTCGGGGCAACAGAGCTACAGTGGGCCCGTTCTCATCTAGATTGGTCGTTAGATGATTGGAAACACGTGCTTTGGAGTGACGAGTCAAAGTTTGAGGTTTTTGGGCAAAATCGACGAGTTTATGTCCGAAGATCTAAAACCGAAAAGTGATCCCGAACTGCATTGTGCCAACAGTGAAGCAAGGGCGTAGTTCTGTGTTAGTGTGGGGATGTTTCTCCTTTGCTGGGACGGGAGATTTATGCAGAGTGCAGGGTGTAAAAAGGAAGGAAAATTATTTTGCAATACTCCAGAATCATGCAGTGCCATCAGGATTGCGTATAACAGGCCGTAACTTTACATTCATGCATGACAACGACCCAAAACACACTGCGTTAGTATGTAAGAACTATCTAAAGGAGCAAGAAGAACAGCACACCCTGAAAGTAATGACATGGCCCCCACCAAGCCCAGATTTGAACCCTATAGAGTTGTTGTGGGATGAACTGGACAGGAGGATCCGAAAAATATGCCCAACTTCACAAGAACATTTACAGAATATTCTGCAACATGAATGGATTAATATTCCACAATCCGTTTTAACAAAACTTATCGAAAGAATGCCTAGAATAGTTCGATCGGTGATTAATAGCAAAGGAGGTTTTTTCGATGAAAAAAAATAATGTTCAGTATGTTATATTAGGCCAGAATAACTTTTTATTTATTTATTTTTGTCTTTTTTACCTGTACATATAATAAAATTGCATTTTGTTTTTAGTTTCGTTTGTTTCTGTAACCTTTTCATGTTTTTTACCAACCAGCCGAACTTCTCTGAGCGGTAGTGTACGTTGTGTCAGATTTGATGTATACAGGACCAGATATATTATTAATATAAAAAATAAAAAGAAAAGCAAAAAAGGACCGTTCCCAACAGGCTGAAATTTTCCAAATCATCAGAATATTTTTGATGAGTTCTTTATATTGGAGCTTGAATATTTTCGGACGGTGATGAATTGTTTTTGGCAATTCAACTTCCTGCTGTATTCAGCTTCAGGTACATCCTCATAAGCTCATAATATACTTCAATTTCAATCGATTTTATTTCTAACTTCGTTCAGGTACCGTATACGTATAGACTGAGCAGGCATTCCTAATCTCTTTTTTTTTTCTCCAATCACTTAATGCCATTATCGAGTTTCTATATATCGTGCAGGTTCGCGTGATCACTTCAAAATTCTATAGGTAGGTAAGTGCTCATACGTTGGAGACTCGGTCCATTACATTCTAACGTAATCGTCCGATACTTATCTGTGCGTTGGTCTCCGATTTACGGCTGATATCCAATTTCTGTTTAATGCAAACGAATAATTGGCCTGTCGAAAGCTGACGTGGCACTTGATCCCACGTTATTGCGATATTCGAAATCGTATCTCGCATTTATCTAAAATGTAAATACAAACCTACGCTCGCAAATAAATAGGGACGACTTTGATGTTTTGAAATGATGGAAAAAAAATTACGAAAGATGAAAGCGGTCGCGGGAGGCAATTTTAAATGGAAAAAAATGCTCGCGCTTATTAATTTGAATTCAGACCAAACATGCGGAATATTGGGGGACCAGTTGATCGGTGTATATTATTTTAATACACACAATACCTTCATTCTCCTACCTCTTTGCTTCAATGTTAATTTAAATTTGTGGCAGATGATGTATTTCAACAAAACCTCTGTTTATAACCGAGATTATGGACAGGAATTAATGATTCTATAAGATGGCCAACTCGTTCACCCGATTTAAGTCCTTCCTTGGAGCCATTAATTAGCCATTATTAAGATCGCTTGTATCAGCATAGCGCCAGAAACTTTACGAAATGTAGCGTTAATTAGGTGTTATCAAAAATGTGCAGAACCTGATGGAAGACACATATGGCAAACATACGTCCCAAATTTAGAAACTTTTATGGAGGAGATATTTAATTTCCACACATTGTGTGTTACTTTTAATTGCCTATCAACCCTGCCTCCGAACCACCTTTTCATTGAAGAAGACGGGGTTTGCGGATGAAAGCAGGACCATTCCATTAATTCAACTGGCGTTGACCATATTAAACCCACATCCTCATAGGTCATCTTTGTGTCTTAGAAGATGGGATTTTATTAGGTTAACAGTTGATTCATTGGTTTTATTATCATGATGCAAATGAGTTGACAAAAGTAAAACTATTGTGTTCTTCTTTTGCGTTCAGCGCGCTATTGCTTTGTTGCCATCAAAAGCAAATAAGGATATACCAGGTTCTTTTGACAAAAATTCTGAAGATATCTCCCGTTTGTTTTTTCTTAGCTAATGGCACTGGTCTTCTCTGCTAACCTCTTAGAAAGTCGGCAGTGGAGCAGCTGAGGTTTTTCATAAGTATGAAATATCACAATGCCTAAAATTTCTTCAAATATTACGAGACTCTCATAAACCTTTTCGTAAGTCTTTACATTTCGTGCTTCGAGTTTTGGCCGAGAGAAATATAAAACCACATTATGTTGCCTTTGACAGTCTTCTTTAGCCGGAATAGAACTCCGTCTGTGTCCGGTTTTTGCTTGCAAACTGAATTTATTTCGTCGTTGCATAGAACGGTTCGCATAGTTCTCGTTTGGTGCTTCTCCCCACGCTTCAGTTATAAGGTTTTAAGGCGAAATAAGGAAACAAAAACCATACACATTAAATCTTATTGCTCCGTAACTAATTTAAACTATACACCTCCTACCTTAGAGCTATCAACCACCCATTTACTTTTACAACCGTTTAAACTAACGTTAATGTCTGTAACTAGCGAACATCGCAGTTGTCACCCGTACAAAACGGTGCTATATACGAGCAACCAGTCCCATCCTACCCTACAAACGACCTAGTTTAAAATTCATTGCAGGTGCAGGTGAAAATTGTCGCCAACGACTCTACAATTCCAATTTTATTTCTGGAACACTACATCTACTACCAAGCGTACGATACGGAAATACAGACAGCTCTCGCAACCTGCACGGACGTCACGTCGGAGAAGTTATTGTGCATCCATAAAGGGCGACACTAGCGCGTGAAATACAGCGCGGTTTATCTGTCATGGCAACCAATAAAAGTCGGCCGTAAAGTGTTTATGCATGGCTTAAATCTCTCATATATGGGGCGCGATGTCGTTTTGAACGTCGCGGAAAAGACAAGAATGGAACTTGACGTAAATACCTTTCGGGAGGCTGGGGAATGGGGTCTGGAGATGTAGTATTATGGGAGAAATTGAATCGAGGCGGTGGAAGTTTAAAGGAAAATATTGAGTCATAAAAGCTGTAGGTATAATGTTTGTTGTTGCATCATTTATGCGAGGTTTAACGATTGATATGAGGTGTCCTCTGTCATTTATCATGCTGTTAATAATTTATTGTATATTGTTTAATTATGAGGGACGTACGCCTCTGTTTTAGCGTCTTCCCGAGGCAATGACCTCCGCATTCGAAGAAGATCTGTATCCTCCGAGTGACTCAAACAAATTACATGCATTGAAAATTGCAGAATTTAAAAAGGAAATCGAAGGAAAACCTCATTCATTATACCCATGGTACTTACTTACCAATGCAACAATGGGTTTTCTCCTATAGCTGTCAAATAAATATTTCGCCGCGACCTAATGGAAAAAATAATGAAAAAAAGAAAATAACAAAGGAACGAGGAAAAAAAAAGAAAACCACAAAAAAAAAAAACGCGGAAGAAAACGAGAACAAGCAACGGCGCCTACTTTTTGTTCCGTCACAAAAAAGAGAGTTACGTTCCAAAGTGTTACAAACCGCTCGCAACTTCAACTGTTTCGTAATTACAAATTTTCGGCGTGCCTTGCTAGCGTAGGGTATGTCGGTGTCCTTCGTGTATTTCCCAACAACAATTTTTAATCAGGCAGCGACGAAGAGTAAAGAAGGCAAAAAAAGAGCGAATTAGCGGCTACAGATGGTGCCACGTGTTGCGGGGAATGAATGCCGGATAAATAATATGAAATTCTGCTAGGAATTCATTTTTAATTGAAATATTTGGCGAAATGTTTTCGTTCTAATGTCGGATTAAATCCAACGGGAACAAGCAATATTTTGACGCGCATTTTTTTTATTTGGGAGCCGCCGCTATGTCCGATTATTAAACGTGTATCCGTAGGGTGTTATATTTCATCGATTTTAAAACGGATAGCTTCTACGGAAAAATTCCGAATTGCTACAAAGCTATATCTCCGATGAAAAATATTTTTGTTTGAAAATATTTCGTTTGATTTTGCTTTGTTTGCGTGCTGGCAAATAGATTGTAAAAGAAAATAAATTTTGAAATCAATTAGAGACGATTATAAAGAGTAAAATTTTCTGTGATGGCGCCGGGAGATACAATAATAATAAACGTGTCGCATTTAATACGTTAAACATAGGTGCTCAGTACTCAGGAAGATCGTTTCAGCTATCTTCAAAATGATAACCTAGAAATTTGGATTTGCGTTCACTTGGTCCAAGTACCAGTTGCAAAATAGAGGTCTTCTTTCTGCATCTCCAAGTCTTAATCTTTGGGATGATTTAAATTTATGGCTTTTCAGAATTCCTGAAACTCCAGCCTGAAACCCACTTATCGAAATTACTACAAGTTCAAACCAGTTCTTCTCCTTCTTCATTAACCTTGTTGTACTTCTGTGGTCTCGCTGCAGCAAACGAAACTGAATTCTTTAGATTCCGGTCTAATCGCAATATCGTTTGGAGATCTGGATTTTGAGCACCGTCTGTGAAGATTAGTTCAAATAACATCCCAACGTTTAATTTTAATTTTTTTTTTTTAATTTTTTTAATTATTATTGTTAATAACAAAGTTACGGCAACTAAAAGAAATTAACAGATTTTGTTTTTTGTTTAATTCTAACCAAGTAAGAGAAGTAATATTTGAAGATTGATTTCTTAGTAGGCTCTCGGAAAATCCCATTTTTACTAATTTACCAACTTCTTCTTTGTCTCCTCAAATACAAAAGTTATCCATGTTGTCCGTACGAAATTTCGCCACATTGTATAGAGTTAATACCATACAACACATTCTTCACAGTGCAGTGATAATTAATACAATTTTCAAAGGAATATAGACTTAATATGTATCTATTTAACAACAAAATTAAACAAAATTATTTGGAATACTGGATCTATTCCATGATGTATATTAACGAATTGGATTATTCTGCGCTTCACGATCTCGTTAAAAAGCAGAATATCAAAATAGAATATTGGAAATGTTACCAATCGAAGCGACTGAAAAAAAAAGGCCGAAAGCAATCTCCTGAAGCGTAGCTAATGCAATCCTATCGATTGCTGCCGGTGTTTAAAATTAACCAATTTAAATGCAGCGCGTTGGTTACCCGTGCACCAAAACCCGAATTTATACCTTCGTACATTTTCTTTGCATTGGGTGAAATATTGGCAGGTTTTGGAAAATGGAATTTCGTGAAAGCATTGCAATACAATTAGTAAGGAACACTAGTACCGACGTAGATGAAAAATGGGCTTACAGATCAATTTAGTGTTGTTTATATTTCATTTTTTTTGCTTTTTGTTTTCATTTATATTGCATTGAATTGACATTCTTATTGTGTAAGGCAAACTATAAGAAATGTCTTGTTTGTACAGAGGTAAAAAAAAAAATAGGTACCCAATTGGCCAATGCGAACGTTTTTTTAACTATTTTAAATAATAGCCTCAGTAGTTTTTCTTTAGCTGGTACCTGTTTGCGAAGACAAGCCCTCACTTCCTTAATTTTTTCCGTACGTAAAAATAACTTTGGCATTCCTAAAATGCAGGGCGAAATATACAAAAGATGTTGTTGGTACAGAGCTAAAAAGAACAACATTTTGGACTGCCTTTTGCATGATTCTTCTAGTAATTACATCGGAATTTTGGAGTCTAACTCGCAGTTCTTCAATGTTTTCTGGGACATCAACTTGATAAATATTATTTTTAACAACTTCCCATAAAAATAATCCAGAAGAATCACCGGCTATGCAACAACTGCACTATTTGCAATTCAATTTAATATTTCTTCATATGTAACCGAACCTATGAGACGATTTCTTTCTTTTGCCTTATTTTATTTGGGATTCAGTATTACTGAATAATGCTCGGTTTTTCTGCTAGAGAAGATTCCAGAATTGGTAAATTTTAATACGTCTGACCAGATAATTTTGTTCGTGGTCTTCTAATCTTCCCACAGATTAATTGCCTTAAATTATGATAATAAACATAACATATTTATCTAAATATTGCACCAATAATAAGAAAAAGTTGGCCAAACTTCGTTATCAAAAGATTCAAGAAATAATTCATTTAATCATTACATTAAACTGTTGGTTGGCGTAATCACAAATTACTTTAAGGCATATACATAACTATCATTTAACACTATAATTGGAAAAAAACTATAATTTTTAATAGAAATGGCTGACCATGCTGTCAGCTTTTTCAGAAGATGTCTGAAGACTGACAGTCTTTAGAAATCTTCTGAAGAAGCGACATCACCCGAAAGACATTTCTACTATGGATTACGGTCGTGAAAGCCTACACTAAACTATAATTTTTTATCGGATAAGTTTGCAAATTAATTGTTTGCAAAGGAACTTAGTGTAGAATTGGATGATGAATAAAATCATTAAATAAACAACTTGAATTGACGATTTTTTTTTATATAATTAATAACATCACGTTTTATTTCAAACAGTTATCAGTTATAAAAACCACTCATACAATTAATTGCTACTCTTATCTAACAATATGCGAGATAAGATCGTATCTACAATCTACATACATAATCTGTGAGTGTGCGTATTTAATATGAATATTTTATAAGTGGACGATATTCAAGTTCCATTTAGGAAGCGTTAGTGCTTAGGTGAAGATAGGTTCAACTATAAAAAAAATTTCCTTAAAACACTTTGCCCACCTCCGAAGGATTTTAACAAAAGATCTTCCTTTCATTTTAGGAAGCAAGCGCAGTATGGGTTCGACCAGTGGTGGTAAGAGAAGGTACCAATCGTTCAGGAACAAGCAGCGCGCCAATATGAGCTTCTTCATCGTGGTCATCTTCTTTGCCGTCTTCGGCATCATCGTATTCACCGAGATCTTCCTCATCGATGAACGAGGAAGAGGCGCTGGAGTTCTGGTTAGGCACGGTTCGATTCCTTACCACCACAGACAACAGGACAAACCGGATTACGAAGATGCACTGCAGGTAAATATTTTGCCAAGGAAGTCTTTATGGATAAGCGAGAGTGGAATATTTGTGTTGATACATGGGTCGTCACGTTTTTATCTTGTATGTTTGACCGTCTTTTGTTTTGTTTGCAAAATTTATTTCTTCATATTGGCAATGAATCGCTCATTAGCTCCATGTAGCTTGAGAACTTCAGCAGATGTTCGTTAGTGGAGACAGAGAGATGCAGGTATTTTAACAAGTGCAAAGTTAATTTCAATATTTTCTTCTTCGCGTTGCTTTCACGATGGTGGTTTGGAAAGTTTCCAGCCTAACACAGAAACAAGTATTCTTTTGCCAAATTCAGTTTTATTTCTCAACATAGTTTTCTTGCAAATCAGTATGTCTTTCTCGAAGTTTATTCCACCTTCGCTGTGCTTTGACTTCGGGAGTGTTTTGTGGTATTTGACGGTCGTCTATACCATTCCATGAGCTTTTCCGATGTTACCGATAACAGTTGCAATTTTTAACATGGTCTTTGTAATAATCTCTAAAATAGCAAGACGCATGTACATTTACCAAAGATATGTTTAAAGTCTTTCAAAAAACGTAAAGAACGACGGTTTACAAATTACTTGTTTAGAGGTTACGCTTAAAAAGTGTTAATGTTAGTATAATTTCTGTATGTTTTATATCTTCAATTATATGCATCTATCTTTACATTCACTTATCTTCCCAAATTACTCGCAAATATTTTTCTAATACGTCGTCTTAGCTGTAATACCTTATGTTTGCTTATTTAGCCAAAAATAAACTATAAAAGCATTATTTCCCATTAAAATTTTGAATGATTTCAAAACAGATTGTTTGAAGTTGAATTTTTGACTCATTTAGGTATTAAAATGAGCTTATCCTGTCAACTTATTCCAAATTTATTAGGTAAAAATAGAACAATGTATCAACCTAATTCCCATTCTAATTTTAAATTATTTTTACCCAGAAAATACATCAGGATTGAGATGATTAAGTTATTTTGTAGATTTCCGGGTCTGATTCACTTCAATAAAACCTACGCAAATAGAGTAAAAAAATAATTTTTTTCAAGATTATAATGCTTACAGAAGGCGATAAACACAATCTTGAAGGTTTAAAAATATCCCAACGTTGGATCCAACTTATCGTATGATGTTAGTCAGGACCAAATTTGGATCCCGAGTCGATTGAAAATATGATACCCAAAGATAACTCTTTTTTTGGAGAACACAGTTGTAACCTTGACTTTCGATTAAGCTGTGACCTCCTAAGATCTTTGGTTGGTTAAATCTTGAAGGTTTAAAAAAAGCGAAACGTTGGTGAAATTTAAGTTGCATTTTTTCCGAAACTTTGGTCACCATTCCAACAGTTTTAACCACGTGTTAGTCCCTAACAACCGCCCCCTTGGTATTCTTTACAGATGCTCGAACAACATTTCTCCCATTCGAAGTAAAAAATTAACAAATTTACTTTGTCCCCAAGAAGACACCCAATCGATATCAATCAAAAAACATATTTTATTCTCAACTAACATGCAACAATACTATTCAATATCATTCCCGTTTCTTCTACGCCTTTTTCCATTCGACCCAACTTTTTTTTCTAACCCATTCTACTATCAATAATACCACAAGAAGTTCGTTAAGGTGAACGGCTGCGCGCCCTTCTCGGGTCCATGTTTCCAGCCCAAATACAACATCAACGGGATGAATCCAAAGTGAAAGGTTTTTCTCATAATGTCCAGGATAATCTCCAGACGTTCGATGACTTCTTTCGGTAATTCAGGCATTTGCTACGCTGCTGATCGGCTAGAAAATAAAGGAGGACGCGTACGAGGATCGTAGAATTGCTTAATCAATCGTGAAAGATGAGAAATTTGGCTTCTGGCGAAGGAATTCGATAAGTTCTCGAGACGAATATGTGCGTCTGTTTTACGTCATACGTCAATTCTTTGATATTGGGATAGAAATGTCAATTTTGCTGATTTGTTAGCTTGATAAATGGCGTTTCTCTGTTGATCGAGTACCGAATTATCTCGTGGAAGCTTTTCCTTATATCTTTTAATTAGACATAAAATTAACACGTAATAAATTTAAA
Organism: Oryctes borbonicus; assembly: GCA_902654985.2. Taxonomy (NCBI): domain Eukaryota; kingdom Metazoa; phylum Arthropoda; class Insecta; order Coleoptera; family Scarabaeidae; genus Oryctes; species Oryctes borbonicus. The sequence continues at coordinate 4,072,004 of LR736871.1, read as the reverse complement.
TAATCGCAATTTTATGTATTTTTTGTTGATTATCCATTAAATCATCAAAATAAAAAGATAATTTATTATAACATAGTATTTTTTTTATCTTTCTTTTTTTAATTCTTAGCAACAAAATATGTTCTTTTTTTTATCTGAAATCACACGAAGGCCGATCTGATTGTAAATATTTTCTTCGAAGTTATCTAATTGCAGGTGCAATAATCAGAATATAAAATCAAAATAAGAGCCAAGTTACAAGTAAGTTAATTGGCAATTGCAAGATAATCGTATTTTGATGTGACATTACGATAAATTGCCTTTTATTTATATAATTAAACAAAGTATGAGTTTTAACAGTTTTGACCAATTAGACCTGCTGGAGTTCTGTATTAATTTGGTAATAACTTTTTTTTAACAGATCTTTTGAGATCGACAATCTGTTAATGCTGTGATAATTGTTTTAATCTGTTTGGATAGAGGAAAGTTACCGTAATTTTAATGATTTTGTGGATGTTTCTGTATCTATTTACTTTATAAATTCTTTCTTGTATGTTTGTATCTTTAAGCACTTTGGTTTTTTTCCTTGTTTTATTCTATTTAAAGATGAAGATAACATGTGCTAGAGCTTGAGTAATAAAATATAATTCCCTACAACACAGTACTTTTTATCTATTTTTAAAATTTCTAACAACAAAATTTGTTGAACATGTTAAAGTTTTATATTTATTGTTTTCTATCTTAGCTCATCCTTTTTACTATTATTCTTCCGCAGATGCTTCCAGCTTCCTGTTTCTAATGCTATCGCCTTTATTCTCGCTACTCATATTTTTCTCTGTTATTACTTCCTATTTGATTTGTTCCTTTCTTATCGTCAATCGTACCATTCTAACTCCTTCTAGTGTCTGTCTTACCTTACTTACTATACTTACTTCTGTCTTCGTTCTGTTTCTGTTTTTCTTCTCCGACCAGAGTGTGTTTGTTTCTGTCCATAGAGTGACGATTACATATCAATTCACATGGGTGGTGGGGGTGGCGCAATGGACGACACCGTGGGCGCTCTCCTCATGGGTCGTCCAGCTATGCCCGCCGCGCCCGTATTTCAGGACGCTAACGCACAAGACCATCTCAATGGACAGACCATCAACGAAGCGCAGTTACCGCCATTTCCAGCTAACTTCACGCCGATTGACGGAGCTTGGCAGACCGTCAATGGAACGAGGTGAGATTTGCTAAGACTAACTTTGATTAGATACCGAGATTTATAAGTAGTCAAGTCTTTAGACCGTCTTTTGATAAAAATTACGGAGCTGCTCGGCGAGTAGTATAGCACTAGCGGTAATAATTCAAATTTAACTTAAAATCATGGATTTACGGAAAATGTATTTGGTACGATCAGCAATTTGCGTGTTGATGCTTAGAGAGAAGCCCTAGTCGAGAGTGGCAACAATTTTAATATAATGCCAGATCGACCAAAAGTTATCGATGATGAATAGAGATGACCAAGGCAGGTGAAGTTAATATTTTTTTTTTTGCAGCGACTAGACAGATTCGTGTCTATTCGTCTCATAAGAAAGGATTCGTGTTGCTTACTGGTTTCCCTGAGAGTTGACAAAACACGAGTGTGTCTAGTCGCTGCAAAAAAGTAATTATTTCACCTGCCTTTGTCTTCTCTAGTCATTATTGCAACGAAAAAGCAAGTAAATTGATGGAAGATATATTTTTTATTTCTCAAGTAGGTCTATACACGATGCCTTTGTTATCTCTAATGATGAATAATACGTTAATAGCAAAATATTGGATAAACCAGCTAAAGACTACCCCAAAATCGTTTTCATAGCCAGATCCAAACGGCTAAAATACATTTTGTAGGAACTGCAAAATCCTCTATATAATAATAACAGCTGAATAGTCTTATTTGATCCAGACTGTTTTGTACCTTTAATCACAGCATCGGGTGCCGTAAAGACAGGATTAAACATTGAAAAAGCAACCATGCAGCTAACAAGATTCGGGCAACCTAAGGTGCTAATGAATTGAGCTTAAAGATAGATTATGTGGAAGCACCATAGTAAATTGTAGTTCCGATATGTCCCAAAATTATGAAGTTATTATAGGAAGAACTTGGGACACAAATGCCAAAATGAGTAATAAATTAGAAATGAATCAAGAAAGTTTATCGTCCAACGCTTGCAACCATCAAACCAAAATGGTCCAGAATCGACAATTTTAGAGAAGCTGTAAGTCTTATCAACAAAATGATACGGCAAAATGTGGAAATTTATGAATGATGAAATTCATTCATGTGATGCATAGAATAAAACCATTCGTCATTTTGTTGGTTTTGTGCGTTACGAATACAGCTTCCAATTATAAATATTTGATAATCTGCAGTGATATGCTTTAATATTTATAAAATACGTCAATAAACATGGTCTCCGCGCTTACGTTTTTTTTTTTTTTTTTTAATCATATTGTACCTAGTGAGAGAGTAATTTTTTTAAATTTTATCTTTAAATTAAACATAAGTAGACAGTATATTCTGCATTCTTGCATTCTAGCCCTCAAAATTTCGTCGGATAAAGCTGGGCATCCAGTCAAATCGCGATGCGAAAAATTCGACTTCGTTTCGCGCAAATAATTCAGATTCCCCGGCCGTAAATCGGTGTCGATTCGCTGGCCTCGCGCTATGTACAACCTAATCTATATATATGTATGTACATAGTGCTGGTTCGCATTTCAACGCGTTGCTTCGTCATGAATAAACATCGAAATTAAGGAACGCTTATCAATAGCACGTTAATGAATACAATGCGCACGTTTCTGAGGAAGGCGCGAGATCTGCCGAAATGTACTGTTTCTAATTTAGGAGCGTTCAGCTAATTGCGAGCGCAATCCGAAGCGTCCGTTTCAATACGTAGAAACGGCTGTTTTAATTAGTAGAATGTAAATTTGTACGGTTCGAAATCCTGGATGGTATTCACATAATTCTACAGAGATACGCGGGAAGTGAAATTGAGGATTATGTATTTGTCGATTCATTGTTGATTCGCCAAAGGATTAAATTTTATTTGAAGTTGGAGTTCCTCGGGGATCGATTCTTGGGCCTACGCTTTTTCTGATTTACTCTTCTTGATGATCTTCATTCGCTTTCGATATGAATTAATTCAACGTTAATAATATATGCGGAAACTCTTAGTAAAGAATATTAAAGGATTGGATGATAATCAATAAATCGCGGAAAGCCTCCATGGCCCTGTTTTGCATCTATGCGATGGAACCACATAGATATAGAGCAATTACAGCTTACGGTCCGGTTTCTATTCGGAACGCTCCATTAAATTATTAGGCGATATAATTGATCCGCTTCTGATGTGCTCAATCAAAATGCTAAAAGTTCGATATTGTTTCAAGAAAACATTTAAATTTTGCCAGATTGAATTGTATGCGTCTTAGCAAGTTGCTTTAATTATACCATGTACCCCCGGACGCAATTCGCAGCTCTTGTAATAATTCTCCCAGGAGTCTAACTAACAATAACCATCTAGCTCTAACTTCCGGAGGCTGATGGTTTAACCTGATCACTTTCGTACCCTCGCATTTTGCCCCTATCATGTCCATTTCAATTCGGAATACTCTACGACACCCAAAGCGACTTTAAATTTCCCCACATCGGGCTGCCGATTTTACCTACCATCGTTGTTGGGCAGACGAAACCCAATTAAGGTGTTTGTTCCCCCCTTAAGTTTCCTGGAAGCGAGAGGCACGTCTCTGCGGATTAGTTACCGGTGTTTCAGGTACTGAGGAAGCTCTCCCTCTCTGACCCAGTTTTCCCCGAACACCATCGCAGACCACTTCTTATCACGGTTCTACGCTTAATATCTTTCATAATTCTTCTCGCTTGATCTTAGGGCTGCTCGCCTTGTGTTTCTCGAGATTTAGAATATCCGCATTAGCTATATGTTGTTGGTGCTACAGAATTGATTTCCTATCGAAATATTAATAATTAGACTAATTAAATAAAATCGTTCTATTTAGACACACTGTTCCATATTCACCCTTCTCTTGCTTTTCGAAGCGATATGGACGCAAATAACATCTTCTTTATTATATAAAAGAACTAACAACGACATCTGTAAATACAAACGTAATAAACTTCCTCCTTAAGGATCATTCGAAACTTCCCAAACAAGTTAATATTCGCCTCAAATTGTCTTTTCTACCCTTAATACATTGCCCCCTTCCGCACCGTTTATTCTGCGTCCTCCCCATCTTTTGTTAACGTTTCAGCATCGGAACTGTTGGAAAGAATTTTAATCTGCTCTTTCAACACGACGAAGACCGTCTCTCGTACTTGAATAAGGGAACCTCCTGCAGTTTTACCAATTCTAATTTGTCTAATGAACTCCCTCCGTTCTTCTTCGCCCCTGCCCATCTCCATTTGGTTGCCCGACGCGAAGCAGACGCTTTCTCTAAAGCGGCATTTGTTACTCGTTAATTAAAAAGCCGCGTCCTTCCAAAGGAAACGAAAATTCACCCTTTTTTCCCTTCAGCGCGACAATTATCGAAAATTGCTGGAAATTGTTTTCTTCGAGTTGGCGTTACCGATGGAGACTGCAGGGAAAATGGAGGAAGAAGCGTAGAAGCTATTGTTTTTGGAGTGATTTGAGTCAATTATTTTAGGAAAATGGAAAATGAGCACGGAATGAACTTGGTCTATTCCTATTAAGAAGGTAATAACGGAATTTTGTCAAATAACTTAATAAAGAAAGCTCGTTGTTCTTTTATTTGCGATTATGCAAATCACAAAAACAATGATATATTTCTTATTTTGCTCGATAATCTTTCCGCGAACTTCTTAATTCCTCGTTCATAGAAGGACCTGTCTCTATCAGTGAAACAATGAAGAAGATACTAATTTACAGCCTTATCTGAATGAAATTTTTGAAGAGAGTGAAAGTGGAAGTCTGACTGTGCAAGGCTAGGCGATTATGATGGGTTTGGCAACACATTTCATCCAAGCTCCAATCTTTTTGGTCAAGTAATCTAACTTTTGTGCGGTCTCACGTTGTCGTGATGGTAAACAACTCCTTTATTTTTACCTCGACCTCGATTGGCGTTCTTGCCCAAGGAGTGTCGTCGAGGTCAAAGTCATCAGCAGGGAATTTCCACCATCGTTAGCACGGACGTTCTTGTAGAACATTGTCCCCGCAAACTTTACGCAACCTTTCACAAGCTTGCGCGCGTTCTCTCCCTTACGGAAGTAAAACAATTAACTTGATGTAAAATCCTTTAAAAAATATAAAAAAGTTGAAGTGAAGCTAAAACTATTAATTGTTAAATGACAAAACAACAATAGCATAGATGCGAATAATTCTAGTACTTCCAAAAACGAGCTATTATGAAAATGTATCATGACTTTTCCGACAACCATTAACTCATGCGGAAAAAAAAATCAATTTCCAGATACAAATTCTACGTCTTTTCGGCATTCCTAGACGCCAGGAAGGGACAACGAGCCATCAGGATCATCGGTGCAACGAAGACGCGCGGTGCAGATCGAGTTTGGTGCCGATTTTGGTACAAGACTTCCGAAGGGAATTCCTCAACTTACGCCTCAAAAACGGTACCGGCTAAGCTGAAGGTGATCAGGGAGAACTGGAATTTGAAGTACAGCGCCTGCTTCCTTCTCTGCACCTTGGGCAACGATCAAATTGTTCCCACGGCGGTTTCGGTGGTGGCCAAGGTTCGACAAGCGCCCTCGAACATTTTGGCCGTCGTCAATAACTTGAACGAGACTAAACCGGCTAGCAAGATGGGAGTTTGCGTCAAAGCGTTACATTTTGATTACAATAAGGTCAGGTATAAGTTACAGAGGTTATGTTTCTGCGTAATGATGTAGTGAGAAGTTGAATATGGTATTTTTGACTTTATTTTCTTTCTTATTTTCAGGCATTACAACTGCTAGAATTCATCGAATTACATCGCATCCTGGGAGTCGACCACTTCACCTTTTACAATCATACGGTTGGTCCCCAAGTCGCTTGTATTCTAGAGCACTACATCAATACCGGGTTGGTGACTTTGCTACCGTGGCAACTCAATATGATTTCACAAAAAGAAATTAGGACTGAAGGTCTTTTCGCCGCGCTCAACGATTGCCTGTACCGTTCTATGTACAAGTATTCCCACGTGATCTTGATAGATCTTGACGAATTTATCATACCAAGACATAACGACACCTTACCGCAGCTCCTAAAGTAAGTAAAAGCAACATGAGAAGCTTTACAAGCTTTATTATAAATATATTTGGTTATGATCATTTCATACTTTTATTTCTATTACTTATAATATCCATTACTTTAAACACCCTGTACTTTACACAATATCTGATCTGTGCATCCTGATTTCTCTCGTAAAGCCAAAAGCAGCTGTGCTTCCGGACGCGTTTTAGGCTAGGTTCAACAACGATTGCCTTAATTTCCCAGAGGATATCGTTGTCAAAGGTTTTCTCGCTTAAAAATGGTATCCCTAAGCGCGGCCTCTTACATCGTCCCTTTCCCTCATCATCCTCGTTCTACCGTATTTCCTATCCTCCTCATTCCCTGCCTGCGCCTTACCGTCTTGCAGCGGTACCTTTAAGAACTCCCCCACTTCACTGCGGACCTGGCATTGTTGAGGCTGATTTATTTCCAAGGGAAATTAGATATTCCGTGTGTGCTGGGGCGAAGTTTCGGAATCGGCTACGCTTGGTTTTGGGTCTACGTTGGGATGATAATACTTCTAAAACAGAATCGCTATTAATAGAAAGGCTATGCTCCTGCTACATTTTAGCGAAGGGCTAAGAGGACGATGTTGCGATTATTTCGGCGTAATGGTATTGGAGTGGGATGGGATGCATTATATTTATATTAATGAAGACTTCGGGGTTCCAGGAATTAACAAATCCTACGTAGAAAAGTATTTGGAGCTGTTAGTAAGTGGAACTGCGTTTTATCCCTTCTTGAGCTGAAGTGGGAAATCTCCGGAGTTGAGATATCTCATCAATTTCATCTCACCTTTATTTCCCCAAAAATGCAATTTGGGGAAAACTGCTAAAGATAAACTATTTCGTTCAACAGGCGAGAATGTGACAATAGCCTTATTAATTTAATATCTTTACAACTTCGTAACATCATAACTTTAATTCAAATGTTGAACAAATACCTGGCGACCATCCAGAGATAATTTTGATCCATCCTCATTGCAACCAGGTAATTGTAAACAAAAACCAGTTTATATTCTCCCCCACAACAAAGTTTAAACCAACAGCTTGGGGTTAAACGGCTTTTAAAAAGGTTAGATTATTCGATCCTTCTTTTTTTTGCCGACGCTTAATCCAGCGTGCAAATTATAAGATAAACAACACCCCACTCCCTTCCCGTGAATAGGGTCTATAAATCTGGATCTCGGGATTTTGGACTTCCGGTAGTCGGACAGCGAAAAATTAATTCTTAACGAGGATTAAAGGCAATTTTTGCCGTTTCAATTAACTGAGACGGAAGAAATTTGAACGGTGGGGTAATGGAGAAGTGTGGTGTTTTAGAGTTGACTTTGTTGTTCTTTTAAGCTGCTGGAGTCTTTTGAATAATGCGTTTACTAATTTATAGCTGGCTTGTTTTTAATCCCGAATTAAATCATAGAATTGAAATAATGATAAGCATTTAATCTCGAGGAACTTTAGCAACATTTTCAGACTTTGTAGTAGCTTGTACCGTTGTTCTGGAACAGTTTCACAGCTCATATTTAATGTCTATTTAGCCGTACGATTTCGGCAGGAGTGATATGACGCCGCAACCGCAGTTAATTTCTTTACAAAGAAGTGTTGACAAGTTGAAACAGTTATTTACGAACCAAGCGCATGAAAAGACATTTCACGAATGAGAAACCAGTTCAAAGTGCGAGCTTTTAGGTGATTAATAACAACACAAAATTAAATTAATTTGATAAATCACTTTCTGTAAGTCGAGGATTCTCAGCAAAAAATTGTCTAATTTCGCGAACGATTTGAGTTGGTAATTTTCGTAATAAAGATCACGCTGCAGGATGCATTCTGCGAAGAAATTGATAAATAACTCCTCCATTGCCGAAACTTCCAACTTAAATCGTCCGTAAAATTAAAAAAAAAAAACGGAAATTTAATCAATAGCAACGCTGACCTCTTGAAAATTTCTAATTAAATCCTTATCTTCCGTTTTTCAGTTGGTTGTCGACGAAAGTAAACACCGACTCAACAGGTTCCTTCTCGTTCCAAAACGCCTTCTTCTACTTGCAATGGGGTGACGACGATTGGGTATACACGAGCGACGATCCCATAGCCACCTCCTTGCTCACCTTAAAGAAAACCAGACGGAAGACTAAGCTTCATCCTCACAAGCAGCGCTCCAAATACATCTGCAGGCCGGAATTCGTAGTGGAGACCGGAAACCATTTCATCTGGGAGTTCGTACCGGGTCACAACACGTTCAATGTACCCGCAGACGCAGCGATCCTTCATCATTACCGGATCTGCGAGTTCGGAGGGGATGATTGCATTCAAACAGCTTCGATCGTGGACAAGACGACTTTTAAATATAGGGATAGATTGGTGGAAGCCGTAGGCGGTTTGTACGAGCAATTTAGAAAGGTATGCTCATTACCTGATCTCCCACCTCCTCCGAGGAAGGAGAATTTTAAGTTGCTGAATTTTTTCAGTAATAGATAATAACGGTAGTACTAGAAAAGTGGTCGTGTAAATATAATATTGTGATTGAGATGTTTTTTACGGATACATGATTGAAGAAATCGGTGGTTAATTGTATTAAGCATTGAGAAATTGATTGGGAGGGATGTTGTAGAATGTTTTTGGTGTTAAATGTGAATAATTTAACACGTAAAAGAATCATATTCATCAAAAATATTTGTGATTGGTTTAAGGGATAATATACCTACTTCTCTTTTCGGTAGCACTATTTAAGTGGTTCAAACAGAAGAAAAAAAATCCTCTAAAAGGTCCTCTACCAGCTCCAAGAATTTGCCGATGGTGTTTAGATGAATCCCTGCATTTCCTTTCGTAAAATTCTATCAGGTATAAAATTAGTAATTCTTTGGTTTCACCTCCTCTAATTCTGTTAGAGATTTATCTATTAAATTATTTTCACTTTCAATTTTATTTCTATTATTCTATATCGCCCTTGAGAAGTGACTCGAAATCCGCATATTTTCCAAGGTTTTATGCCTTGGAACAAAAAAAGCAAAAGAGAAACAGTTATTAAATTGTTTTAAACCATTCCAGATAGGATTTTATTTTGACCTAAGTAATCTTTACGCGTTACCATAAAAGCAAAGTCGAAATTAGAGAAACGAAAGTAGCCGCTTTAGTGGCAATTATTGTTATTTATTGGCTAGTGTTATTTGATATATGTTCATTTTAATAAACTAGAAGCGAGTCCAAGAAAAGTATCCCAATTTTTAAGTTATTTCTTTTGATTATACTTCAAAAAAAAATTTTAATTTTTTGACCACCTCTGAGATGTTTTGAAAGATCAATCGTGGCCTAAAAATGCCGTCTTTCAATGATATTAATCTTCTAGTCCCCCGATAGATGAACAAAATTTTGGTCGTAACATTTTAATTGGTTCTTTTTTAATGCAATTGCTAATTTATTAGTTTTTTATACTATTTACCGACTAATTTTATAAACGAGAAAATGCCTCTAAACTTTAAATTTCTGACTAGAATGGCAATTAATATATTTGAATCCACGTAAATAAACACCATCAATATTCTACAATATTTTTGCCAAATTCAGGTATATTTTTCGAGACGCTCTTTATACGACAGCAATTGTTACTGATTGTGAGGTAAAACGTTTTCTAAAGGAACAGATCGTGGAAATAATCATATCTTTCTAATAGAAAGATAACAATGTACTTATAAACATATACGTGAATGTAAATAAGAAATCGAATGTTTTAGATCTCGTAACAATAATTTTTTTAGATACCTACAAATGACTACACGATCAGAATTTTAAATCAACGACTAAATCGAATTATAATATATTATATAATATTTTTTATTTATTCATCATTGCGCAGATATGTTAAAGAAACTGATGATTTGTAACTAGAATTATATTAAAATGTTTTTTTTTTTTTTGCAACGAATAACGCAATTATGCAATCGCTTCAATTTATACTCAGAAAAATAGAATGATGGATGTTTTTATTTACTGATTTCCTTTAATTTCTTTGGTTTGAGTTTTTCAAAACAATATAAAAAAAGCACTAACATAAGAAACTGCAGACTGGTGAAGTATTACGACCCTATTAATTAATTAAACATATTATTACGTAACGTTTTAATGGGCCAACGCGCAGGTAATTCAAATTTCGATTAACAGAGCGTTCCACCCCGGGTTTGAAGTATTAGGTCTTATGGACCTTTCCTAGTTTACAACAATTTGCACATAACCGTCTTTATGTAGAACCAGCGATGTTGCCGCGGGTTCGAGGGGACTTCTCCCAGCGAGATCAGTTTCAGGTCTTCAGATCAATGCTCATATTAGCACCCATTCTCTGGTAATTAACCAGTATATTTAGTACGAGAACTTCATAATGTTCTGCCTTGTTGTTACTCAAGATGTTCTTAAGCACAGAACGAAAGAGCACCAAGCAGAAGCTTCAACATCAAGCTTTTGGCAAATTCAAATCGTTTATGAGCTTACCAATTTGAGGACCATGAAAAATTCCAGCCTTTAATTTTTCTAAATTTACTTTATGTGTAAGGCTTTAACAAATTGTTTTATGAGCCCCAATCCGTCATTTCTATACATTATTTCAAAAACTAGAGCCAATTAGCAGAAATGTAAATTGTTCCTAAATTCCTTGCTTCAAATGTAATATGGAATCATATAAACATCTTTGAAAATCGAGAAAAAAACTTCTTTTGTTGGCCTGTGTAACCTACTGAGGTCGTACACACTTGCACTTGAAAAAAAAAAAAGAGTAAACCACCTTGTTTTCTTATACACCACAATATTTCGAAGCTAGGGTGAAACGTGCTGATATTCATTTTAAAAATTTTTCACATTTTTCTTTTTACAGTTAATGTATGTTGAATAATAAAATAATTATTATTTTATTGTAGAAATTTCTTTCGGGTGATGTCG
>LR736871.1:4003126-4060434 GCA_902654985.2 Oryctes borbonicus | reverse complement strand
ATCACCCGAAAGACATTTCTACAATGGATTACGGTCGTGAAAGCCTACACTCAATTATTATTTTAGTTACAAACCATATTATTTACTTCCTTTTTAACACATCACTTAAGGAGTGAGTTGCTCGAAAATTAAAACTTGCGTTGTGTGCAGTATCTTCAATGAATTTCCGTTAAAATTCCATCATTTTTTTTCTGGTAGACACTAATTATATGAATAGACGCGAATGATTCAAATAATAATTTATATTCAGCTTGAATCAGATACACAGGCCTGCGTCTTTTTACATCTTATCGAATGTGAAGAGTTGTTCTTAATTGAAATTTGCTGAGGAATATTTTCATTTGAATTTTTAGTTTCCGCGCTTGCTAAGTTCTCGTCACTTTGCTCAGCTTTATAATGCCGTGGGCTACTGGTCTTACTGCCGACTCAATATTTGTGCTTTAAAGTTCTTGTATTATGGCATTCAATGTCGCAGAAGGAGAAATAGCAACACGCCACCAGTTTTCCAAACGATAAAGCTTTTCTTGTTCCCTTAATCTAGTGCCTTAAATATTTCTTCGCAAATCTTACAAACAAGATAGGTTACTCGGTATTTGTCTGCACAATAAAGTTGTGTTAAGTGCAAAAATCATCGACGGAGCAATTTTGCAATAAATTATTCTCACCAAACAGGAACCTATTACGCAAAATTTTTCGCAGGCCTGTGTTATTTGAAATATTCGCTCATTTTAAGATTTTGTACGTTAAAATACGTATTTATTTTACATTATTTAATAATTTAGTAAATAATACACCGGCTGTTCATATATTTTATGAACATTTAATATTGAAGTAATGAATCTATATCATACGTATGTACGTAAAATACATAGATATTGACGAGTATCAACTGGTAAAACAAAGAAGAAACGACTTACAAGGATTTTAGCGATAAAGTTCGCAATATAAGAGAACAATAAATTGAAGAAAAAAAAAATGATTAAATAAGATGCATACGTTTATATTTTTTTATTTATTGAAAAGAATTAAGAAGATAAGGTTAAAGATAATGTAAAACTATATCACCAACATGCATATATAACATATGTATAAAGCAAGATAAAATAAAATAATTATTAAGTAAATAATTGTAGAAGAATTATTTATAATACTATTAAGTAAGTAATATTATCGGGTAAATTAAGTCGTTCTAATGTAAAATAAGACTGTTTCTTGATTATTTTATAAAGCGTAATCATGTTGTGATATTTCGATTTCACTTTTTATGCAAGTTGGTAATAACGTGAGATTAATTATTGAAGTGAAGTTACTATTAATTTATTTTATTTTTGTTTCAATAGTGTAATTAAGAAAAATAATTATAAAACACCTTGTATATAATTTTTAAATTTCGCCCCTATTCTATCGCAATCAATAATATTATTATTTATTTATTTATCCACTTCAGACATTGATTTCAGATATTATTTATTATTTTTTCGTGTAAATTTCGAACGATTAAGAAATGACATCATTGAACTTTTAAAAAATATGCATTCTGTATTATATTGTAAACAAATTGAAAAAATAAATAATATAACAGAAGAAATCCTTTTGTAAAAAAAAATATTGACACCAATAAAGAAATTAAAATCTATGTGTATTTATTTATCCATTTCCACCAACTTAACAATAATAATTACAACAACAAAAAATCAAAGGCGGCAATTTACAGGGTGAAACAGTTGATAGCGTACATTCCGAGAAGGAGTAGACTGGACAGGACGACCGAAGTATGGCCATACCATGGCACACTATTCGCGGAATAATCAAATTTGCCGCACATCTCATCAGCGCTCATTGGTAGTTCAGGAACGGCGAGAACCCGCGCAGGAGCACCAGTACCATCTTTTAATTTTAACGGCATTACAATGATGTTAAATCCTCTAGCTGTAATTTGACATTATCTTAGTACTTTGTACAAAAATTAATATAGCATGTCCACAAAGTGTGTGTGTGTGGCGGTGGGGTTAGAAAATAATTTGTTTCCTGAGTAATTTAGAGTCATTTAGATATTTTAAATGAAAAATCCTCGAAGAGAGGTTCTGCATAAAATCATGTTAAAGTATACAGGATGTTCTGTATCGGCTACATACGATACAAGGTTGGCTTTTATAAGTGCAACATCTTGCATATTATTACGTGTTTTGATGCTCGGAGAAGGAGTTATCTTTCACTCACGGACTAAGTAGATACGCTGTATACAGGTGTTCTTTCGATCTTTAATACTGGAATCTCGGGAAATAAGGTTATTTAAATCTGTGAGTAATTATCTCTTTAACTCCAGTAGTTTCCGAGATCTCCATACTAAACATCGAAAAAAAAAAAACATCCTCCTGTATAAGGCAGTAATTTTAAGGAGGATCCAATTAAAAAATTATACCTGGAAGTACTAACCTGGGAGATTTTCCGGTAGCTTCAAATTCTCAATTCCATAGATATTATGCTCCGACAAAATTCTGTGGGTCTCAAATTTAACTGAAGATCCACAATCCACGCTGGCCGTATCTACGCCCACTCCGACGACTTTCTTCGAATTTGCAAGCCATTGAGCTGCATCTGCAGCGATGCCTAGTTCGAGAACCAAATTCGAAATTACTTGTTTATCCAAAATCGTCCGGAGACGATCCGTTCGTGTAATATGCAGATTAGATTTGCTTACCGGGAAATATCATGTTGGTACCGTTGATTCCAAGATAGCTTTGTCTATTCTTGTAACGTTCGGACCAACCGAATCTAATTATGACAACACAATTATGGGGCAAGGGACCATAGATTCTTTCCCAATCAATGAGATCGGTTTCCTGCAGTAGCGTGGTGGGTCCAAGACGATTCACAATCTCTGACATATCGATCACTACAGCTGATGATGTTAAAATTAATTTAGCAACATTTATAGATGCCAAGCAAGGTATGTAGCAGCCGAAAGGAGATTTGTTAAATACGAGCCGCGTTATCAACATTTCTTATGTAATAAAGACACGAACACTTTGTATCTTATTTAAATGTTTCTTTCGTATAATTTTGCAATTTTGACCAATAAATCCTGCAAATTTCGTGATACTTTGCAGTATTCAGCTTACCTTCAGACTCTGAAGCATTGGCTGATACATAACTAAGCCTGCAGAAGCGAAATTAGACAAGATTCGTATTTATTCGTCTCATAAGAAAGGGTTCGTGTTGCCTACTGGTTTCCATGAGAGTCGACAAAACACGAGTCAGTCTAGTCTTTGCTAATTTGGTGAAGCACACAGAAAATGTACTTGGTTTCTGCAGGGTTATATATAACTTCATCTCATTTGCCCTTTTGAAAATGTAGTTAAGAAAAGCCTTCCCTTTTCCATAAATTCCATAAATAAACGTCAAACTTCACTTACCATGGGCCAGCAATCTTAGCAGAGGTATATCACCCACTTTCCAGCCATATTTATAAAAATGATATGGGGCATCTAGATGAGTACCACCATGCTCCCCCATACAAAATTCGTTCATTGCGTACCTACGAATCGTAAAAAATATTATGAAACTTTTAACATTTACATATTTAAATGTGCCGTGCCAAGCGCACATAATACTGAAGAAAACAATTATAAATAACTTCAAAATAAATGCATAAATAAGGAAATCCACGATAACAAGGAAACTTATTATCTAATTACCATTTATCTAATGCGTCGAACTGTGCCACTTTTCTTGTATAAAAGAAGCTCTTAATGCCCGGCCAAAAGATCGATTTTTCATCGACTTTCCAAGTCAGATCTATGGGTTCGCGAATCTGCCATTTCGGAAGGTGATACGCAAATAGTGTACACGTAAATAAGCTCAATACAATCAAAGAAGATATTTTCATACTTCGTAAGACGCACTGTTAACATCAAAAGTTCGTTCTTCCTCGAACGCCAGCTTCTCGTTGAATGCAGAGCAACAAGCGTAAGCGTCTACGGTACACATCTTAACACATTTCGTTAGTTTTTAATTTGGCGCCTCCAATCGTGGTGTTTGTCGAGTTTAAATTTCGTCGAATTGGGAGGATTATGAACACTAGAATTTTGAAATATCTTCGTAAAGGAAATGTTAACCTAATCAATTGCAGCGGATTTTGAATTTGACGTTGATGTATTCATGTAAAATATCAAAATTAACACATTTTAGAATAAAATTTTATTTTTTGGCTAATATTTCAAGAAATTACTGCGTAATATTTCCAATATTTTTGTACATAATCAGTTTATAGTTAATATTAATCTCCATGTTATTGAATGAAGGTTACGGCGAGGTCATGCTTATAACGTATCTACATTCAATTGTGGTCTGAGAATTAATCTCTTGTATTACATTTCACCACAATAACATAATTAGTAACAATAAAAGAACCCAATGAGTATGGTAAATGACAGGCCAAGAAGTAGGGTCACATATACAGGCGCACGCGTTAAACCGCGGCATTTGTTGCTTTCCATTCAACATTTAAAGACTGAACTAGTTCCTAGCTACCTAAGCAACACATTGGAAAGATATTAAAATTATTATATAGCCAGATAAATTTGCAATGCGTTTTTTACTTTTACAGATTCACTAATTTCTCGGGGGGCATTACCTGCAGGCTTAATCTCAATTGCCGGAACTGCCAACTTAAATTGTCCTCGAATTTTAAAAACATATACTTAGGCTCTGGAAATTCTTTGTTGCCTTTACCCAAATATAAATTCCCAATTACAAACGGATGATTAAATGTACGAGGGTGGTTCAAGAAGTACTTAGAAAATCTAAGAGATGGCACTTGTATCATCGAAAATGTTTTTGTTTCTAGTAAGGATAAGTTGATAATTAGACAGCTGTCAAATTCTCATTTACATCCATCACACGACTTGATTTTTATTGTCGATTTAAGCAAAGAATTTTTATTTAGGTAGAAAAATGGAAGAATGCGAGTTTCGAGCGGTGATTAAACACTTCTATTTAAAAGGTTTAACACCGAAAGAGATTAGAGCTGAGTTGGATGAAGTTCATGGCACATCTGCTCCTGTATTAGCAACTATTTATGATTAGTTAAATGAGATTAAACGTGGCCGTACGATCTCGACATTCAGTGGAAGTGACTACCCCCAAAATGATTGACAAAATCCACGATATGGTTTTGAATGATTGACGAATCAAAGTCCGCGAATTAGTTGGGGCCACGGGTAAATCGCAAGGTACAGTGTTTCTAATTTTGCATGAAAAAAAATCTCGGCGAGATGGGTGCCGCGTTTGCTCTCGATGCAATCGTATGGACGACTCTGTTTCTCCGTCGCAATCGTGACGAATTTCTCCGTCGATACATAATTATATTTATTATGTATTAATTATTTGTTTTCTTATCTTTTTCTGAGGACCTTCATCCATTTTTTTCGTAAATTACTAAAACAATTTTGTAAACTACGACGAATGGAAATTTCACAATATTCGATAATTTTTTCTTAAACTTATAAATTTTTGTCGGGTCCGATTAAAATACATAATAGAATCCCTTCTCATTTCAGGCCTACTAAGTATCAGAGAATTAACAATAATCTCAAATTATATCATTTTTAAAAAAATTGTAATAAATTTATTTACATTTAAGTAAATAATGATAGCAAGGACTGTGGCGTAGTATGGTAAACAACACATAAATATCGGCACCCTGCGCACCACACAAGTAAATTAAGTAAATAGACTATATATTTTAATAAACGTCTATTTATTTATATTCTTCATTACAAAACAACAAAACAGCATATAAGTATTTATCTATATAGTGTGTTAGAATTAAATGGAAAAGTACACATATAAAAACGAAATAAAGCTATATACAAAAACAATAATACACGGCTTAAGTATATCGTCAATACTAACCTGTACACACATATTCATCTTCATTTCTATCGTATTATAACGAACAAATCAACAATTAAATTGTACAACAATAAACATGGAATATAAATATCTGCTTTGATGCGATTAAAATAAGTTAAATCTTAACATTACATATAATTCTTTAGAACGATGGCTCATTAAGGAACTTTACATTTCAAATAAGCGCGCCAAAAAGTAACTGGTTGAGGATACTCCCAAGATCAATGGAGTATTTTGGCGGCTTATTTGAATATACGATATCTGGAGATCAGTTTAAAAATACGAATTAAACAAATAAATACACAGACAAAATACACAAATTACACTTATAAACTATACATCATTATATTTTAAAATAAATTTTTTCCTTTTACTATTTTTTTAGTGTAAAATCTTAAAGTAATAGTACGATTTAATATAGCCAGTTCTTTTTTTTTTTCACTGGAAAATACTTAACATTCTTCATTCAGAGCCTTCTCGCTCAGCGCTAATGGTTTTAGGTAACCCACCTTCTGGTATTTCGCTTTGCAGTATTTCTCGTGGACAGCGCGTTGACCCTTTTTCGGCGAATCCCTGAACGTTACATTTTGCTTCTTCACCATCGGTGTTAATTGCTTCAAATTGTAGCCCATTGCTGATTCTAACTCTTCAGGCCAAGCTTTTTCCGATAAAGTATATCTAGCTAAGGCGACTGAAGCTGAGGCCAGTTTTGAAGGTAAGTAAGGTAAGTATGGTTCACCATCGATGAGGAGTAATTCGCTAAGGTACTGGAAAAGAAACAAATTTTAAATTTCGCGTACAAGGCTTATTGCCAACTTGGCTAATATTTGCGATACTTTACCATAGCCAAATTCGTAATCTTCTCATCCATTTTGTAGAAGGTGCATAACAGTTTAACGAAAGCAATAACCGTAGGAGGTTGCAGATCAAACTTTAAAACTTTCAGGAGCAGCTGCTCCATCTTATAAAATTGCTGGGTAGTATAGACATTGCCTGATAGGTACAACCATTCCTTTGTTTCCGGCGGATAAATTTCCTCCATTTTACTAGCGAGTTTCATGGCAACTGAACCTAGGAGTTGGAATTTATCGCGAACCTAGCGATATTTTCGAGATTAAAATCGATAAGGTGAAATGTCGATTCAAATAGACTCACCACCGACATCTTGCTCAAGAACCTATCGATGTAATTTATAGATAAATGTAGAGTTTCCTCGCTGAGATTGTACTCGTCCGTTACCGATATTAACCAATCGACAAGGATGATGCGCATTTCACCATCTAGATCTTTCTGCCTTCTCATGTAAGACGGATTTGGTTTCTCATAGAGGGTCTCGGCGTGTTTTAAATAAGATAGAATATCCTACAATAAGTTAGATAATATAATTATTTCAAATTTACCGCTAGAATTAGGATAACTTTAAATTTCATTCCCAAACACTAGATGGCCGCTAATATTTTCAAATAAGCTTATGTTCGATTCTATTAAATGCCAATGGTATAAAAAAAAAATACATCGAAATTTACTCACGTCTACGTATTCGGTACTGTGACTCAATTCAAAAGGAATCAATTCCTTTTCTCTATTCTCGAGTTTCACCGGAGTGTCTTGATAACATTTCTCGTTTTCATCTTTCAATTTAACGCATTCCAGATTCAAGATCTTCTCGACATTTTCACCTGGACTTCTTTCTACTTCGTCTTCATTTTTTTCCGCTTTTTCGACCTGTTCGTTGTTTATAATCTTCGAAAATTTAGCAAATAAGTTAAAAAAAAAACATAAAACCTTAAAAATGTTAAAAAATCCTTACAGAAATTATATGCACGTGTCCATTTGTAGCTTTTAATTCGTTGATTTTAATACGTTTCGGACCCGGATGAACAAGATTTACTGCTTGAAACGCGGATCTTTTCCTGGATATTTCCCGCACCACCGGGTCTACTTTTTTCACATTACGATTCTGGTTCTCGTCCACATTTTCTACGTCTTCGTGAATTTGAAAAGTAGCCATTACTTTCCCGTTTTCAGCTAAAACCGTAATCGTAAATCGAAAATTCGTCGGACGAATTACTTTAACGTATTCGCGGTGTAAAGATTGTTTTTTTCCGACCCGATTAACTGTTGAACTGCTTTTCGGGAATGCAATCGAAAGATGTCTGACTTTGAATCGACTTTTTTTACGTCCAAGTGCCAAAAATCTCTGTTTATTTTTTACCGCCACTTTTTCCTTTACCAAGGCGATACGATTTCCGTCTTTCGATTATAAGAAATAAATCCCTAGATTAAAATAACCGCTTTATCTAATTTTACGTATTAATTATATTAATTAATAAATGATATTTAATTGAAATAATTAATTCTCTTTTAAGGTAATTTAATTCGTTTCTAATTTTCACTTTGCAGATTCCATCCATTAATTCTTCTTAAGTTGGCAGCACAAAGTGACTCCTTTCGTCCATTTTGAGTGTCAAATGTCAAATTTGCATTCAATACAGAGTTTATCGTATTTATTACGTTTAATATTCTAAATGTAAATTAATCTGAACGCAATTTATTTACTCTCAATTTGTTACTTAGCTACTAATGTATAATTAATCGTGCAAGGTTGAATTAGCAGCTTTTCTATTGTAAAAAACAAGTTATGGTATCTGGTGTATCAGCAGTAAGTTACATTTGTAATTATCGATTTATAATATAACGCTGTGATTTCTAATGCCTTTTCATGATATTTCAGCATCAATTCTGGAAGCGTAGACGGTAAAATATGTCCGTGCATTATAAATTTAAATCAGCGCTGGAATATGATACAGTAACATTTGATGGTTTACATATATCTGTTAAGGATCTAAAAAATGCCATCATTCAACAGAAACGTATTGGAAAAAATACGGACTTCGATCTGCAAGTTACCAATGCGCAAACCAAAGAAAGTACGCATATGAAATACGAAATAATATACTTTACAATTTACTTTGAATCTTTCCAGTTTACGAGGATGAGGATACTTTGATTCCTAAAAATACATCCCTGTTAATAGCACGAATACCAGTTATACCATCTAGTAAATCAAAAACATGGGACGGATATGGAAACGATAATGCGCCGGTTACTAGAACGGATGAAGGTGGTCCGATTGCAAAAGCTGTGGATCTATCTAGTTTGGATGCTTCAGAAGATGATAAGATTCGTGCGATGATGTCGCAGTCCACGCAGGATTATGATCCGAGCAAGTAAGTGCGCCGAAAGATTACGTTTGGGATTGTTTAAAATAAATAATGTTAATGTTAATTATTATGTTTTGCTTTCCAAAAATGAGGTTCACAAATAAGTAAGTTTCTCAATTAACGAGTTTTATTTTTTGTTTAAGATAAATTGTAAATTTTGAGGATGTTTTAGGAGTACAATAAGCTTCTGTTGTAGCAAAGCTTGTTGTATTGTTAATGCTGATTTTATACAACCATCATAATATGTAGATAGTAAACCATATAAAATGCATGTTTAATGAATCTTTTTCATTCATTGTTTTTAGTGGACCTCTTACGTTAATATAATTTTCGAATTTTTGCTTTCGAATAGATTAAAATTATATTTTTGAAGCATGCACTTAATTGTTAGTATCTTCGTTATTTATTAATGTTAATTCAATTTATAAATCTGTACCGTTTCTTACAGTTACCTTAAAATCCGAGGTGCTAATCAAGTTGGAACAGTACCTCCGAATTATCGTTGCTATAAATGCCACCAAACGGGACATTGGATTAAAGATTGCCCCTTAAGTCAAGGCACCGTAAGTAAAATTTCTATTTATGAGGTAAAAGCATGTAAAAAATATCTTATTTCAATAATCTAGGAACCCATGGAAATCAAGAAAAGTACTGGAATTCCTCGTAGTTTCATGGTTCCTGTTGAAGGGCCCCAAGTTCAAGGTGCTATGATGACACCGAACGGTTCGTATGCAGTGCCAGTGCTCGATCATCAAACTTACACCCAAAAACAGCCTGCGCCACCGCCGATACAGGAAGAGCAACCTGAAATACCCGAAGATTTAATCTGTTCAATATGTTCAGGCTTGTTAACGGATGCCGTAATGATCCCATGCTGTGGTAATTCATTTTGCGACGAGTGTATTCGAAGCTGCTTGCTCGAATCGGAAGATCATGAGTGCCCTGATTGTCATGAAAGGGATATTTCACCAGGAACGCTTATTCCAAATAGGTATAAAACGTTTTCATGCGAATTAAATGAATTTCCCATAATTTCAATTCTTTACATTTGTTTTTTCATTTATTTCAAAGGTATTTAAGAAATTCGGTGGCTAATTTCAAGAATACAACTGGTTACGTTAAAAAGCCAACGTATAAACCACAAACAACAGTTCAACAATCTTTTCAAACTGAGATTGAGAAAAAGGTACGAGATTCGAGTCTCTTTCGTTTATTTCGGCTTATCTTGACTTCTTTTTATGCAGGAGGAACCTGATAAATCAATTTCTAAGGAACCTGAGCCTTCAGATATTACAAAAGCAGAACCAATTGAAAAAACTATAATCAGCGAAGCTGATTCGACAGAAACACCTAAAAACCTTAACGTTGACTTTTCAAAGGTATTTTTGTTATTAAAATTAAAAGATTATTTCTAATATTTTCTTTTAAATATTTTAGGATATAGACCTTAACGAAGTTGCCAAAGAATCTCCTTCCAAATCTTCAGTTTCTGAAGGTCCACCTGGTGTTTCACCAAGACGTGAGAAATCTCCTAAAAGATCAACAGTAAGGAGAGGATCACATTCATCCTCGGTTCCTAATAATGGTAAGAGTAACAGTTATTGTAGGAAATTTTTTCTATTTAAGGAATTTTGCAATGCTTTAATTTTCAGCCAGATCAAGGCGCTGTTCGAAAGACATTTCACCAAGGCAACACCCAAATCGCAGGACTCCACCATATGAATCACTGTAAGGATTAAAAATCACATATTTCACTGAATTCGTTCTAAAAATCCTAAAACAAATAAATTTAATAGGTCCAGAATTGAAGAACGACCAGGTACACCAACTGTCGATGAGCCAGGCGGTTCCAATGTTGGTAACAACGTTTACCCTCCAACAAGTGCTCCTTATCCTTCCGCTCCACCCACTGGTATCCTTCCACCAATGATAGGCATGCCTCCTCCACACATGCAAGGTCCTCCACCTAATTATCCTCCGGGACAACCACCACCGGGTGTTTTCTCCAGCCAAGGACCGCCTCCGAACTTCAGACTACCACCACCGGGAGCGAATCCGGCGCCACCATTCGTGCCTGGGTAAATATGCGAGAAATTTTTTGTTTATTTGCATTTTTGTTACATTTAAATTAATCTACAGGCCTTATAATGCCCCGCCGAGACCTATTTTCGATCCTACGAGGCCTCCGATGCAAGGTCCGCCTCCGAATTATTCAAATTATCCTCCTAGATCAAGGAATAGGGATTATAGGGAGTCCACTAGGATGAGAACAAGGACACCTCCCGGGTAAATAGTGTTTTTCCGCTTTAGTCGTGTGATTTAGTAAAATACCAAAATTGGTGCTTGTACCTTGGGGAAATTCAAACTATAATTTGTTTATTGAAATTAAATTTAAATCGAAATTTAGATTAAAAACAATTTAATTTCAAAATTATAAAGAATATTGATGCTTTAACGTTACCCTGAGGATATTTTAATTTAATTTTTTTTTTAGCATAATAGATGACCCCTTAGAGGCATTTAACCGAATGTTACGAGAGAAGGATGAAAGAGATCGAAGAGCAAAACAGAAAAAAGGTCGCAGCTACAGTAGGAGCTCGAGTAGGAGCTACAGTAGGTCTCCGAAACGTCCCAGGAGCAGATCACCAAGACGTCGCAACTCTAGAAGTCGCTCAAGGTCGTTTAGCTTGAGCAGGTGGGTTTTAAAATATTATTCCATCCGTTTGATTTGGTCTAGCCTAATTCTTAGTTCTTAGTTATCCGTTTAACTTAGTTGTAGATGATAGTTATTATTTTTTTTTTGACATTTTCTGTTTTGTTCAAGTTGTTATCGTATTTTCTTCGGTTTTCGTTCTCTTTTTGTAGTCGCATGCCTTCTCTTTGTTTGTGATTTAGTATCTCTATCTTTTTCATTTAAGTTTAACTTATTGTTTTTATTGTTTCATACAGTTCGATAGATTTTCTTTGGAATAAATACGCCCAAATAACAATAAGAATGAATTTAGTAAACAAAAATGCAAATGTTTTTGTATTTCAACAATTGGGAATTGGGAAAGTGAAATACATTTTTTTTGTTGCTACTGGTTGCTTAAAGGACTTACTTACGTAACTTGATTTTAGCTTTTTATTAAGTGTAGTTTTTTTTTTATTTGGCATAAAACGCTTTATGTGGATAAAAAGGCAGTAACTTGTCGAAGGAAAGTTGTCACAAATGTGTTGCAGATTCAAAAAAAAATCAAGTGAAAAGTAGGGTATTTCTTTCAAAAGAAAATATGTTAGGGAGTTTTTATTAAAAAAAATATACTATCCCTAACGGACGTTGATATACAAAGCCTTCAGAACTTTAAAATCTAATAAATATTATGACGTCACAATTGAGTTAACATTATTTGATTTAATTCTTATTGACTACATTAAAAATGCTCCTCTGCCCAGGCAAGAAAAAAAATTATGTGTAAAATTCATTTTATTCTTCAACATAATTTTCTTTGAGGCCATGTATTTAGTCCAACGTTTTTCTTTGATGTATCATTTCTAAAAATACAATTTTTCAACCCTGCAAAGTAGGGGTTTGTGTCTGCAATCATTTGATTTTTAGAATTAATCCCTGTAACATTTGCCGGAAAGCAAGTTACATTTAAATTCCACATAAGCGGAGATTCTGAAAAGTTTTCTCTTCTTTCCCTTTTTGTACTCCTGTTACACAGTAGTTGTTCCGATGATTCAGGATGTTATCTTAACAAAATTGTTGAGTGTTAGCTTGTATTTGGATATCTAGGAGCATGTTCGTTGAAACTATTCATGATAGTTCTACTTAAATTTGTTTGCAAGATCCGAAAGGAAGTGAATGTGTGCGATTTTTCTAATTGTCTGTTTTGTTTTTCTTATGATTTACAGATCTCGCTCGAGGTCATTTTCACCCAGTCCCAGGAACTCCCCATACAGGGACTACTCCCCTCGCAACTGTTCACCGCGAAGGAGACCTCCATCGCGATTCAGATCGCCCGCAAGGTCTCCTCCACCAAGGTACATCCGTTTATCTTTGCTACGGTTTTATAGAAGTGAATGTGAAACGCAACAGAAAATGTCAAAATTGAATATCGATGAAATTATTGGTCGAAGAGATGAGAAATATATAAGATCTAAATGAAAATTATTTTTTATTATATATTTTCAAAAATAGAATTTTAGTAATTTTTATCACAGAAAAGGTGCTAGTTTCACTTCTCACGGTGTTTTAGTAATTTATTTAGTTATTTGTGGAGAGCAGGCTTTCACGACTTGCTGTTTATTACTTAATATTTTTAAATATAAGTTCATACTATTTTTATGTACATTTTAAAACAATAATTGATGAAAAATACCCAAGATCTAACAGAAAAAAAAAATATTTTTTTTAATATATCTTTTTATTTCTCTGTTTCTAAATGAGGTGGTGGCGTAGGATTATTTCTACTAAATTAAAATGATAAAAATAAAAGAAAATTACGTTAAAAATTTGTATTGTTATGTTAATGTGGAAAACTTTTATATACAGGCTGTCCCAAAACTTGATGTGTTTCTTCTAGGAGTTCTAACAATATTTGCGAAATAGAAATTAATAGTGTAAAAAATATTCACAAAAAGTAAATAGTAGTAACTGAGAAATCGTTTCTGTTCATTTTATTTTTAGTTTAAAATACCGGTTGAGTCAATTTCCTTCTAATGAAGCCCGACATATGAAATTGTTCTACATTATGTGTAAGAACACGCTACGGGATGGAGTATTCTCAGCGTCATTCACGAGTCGCTCGGCACTTCCAGAGGGTACTCTGGTTGCTTGCAGAGTTTGTTGCTGGGCTTGATCGGGGCCCCAAAAGAAGACAAGATGACCAAACTGGGATTTGAACGGAAAACTTTCGGAAAACTAACAGCTAACATCGCATGACCGACTTCCCTACCTTTCCCTACCAATAGGTGGATGTGCATCATTAGTGATGTGATTAAATGATGTTGCCTTACAGTTTTCTAAACATGGTTATATTTTTTATTACAAAAATATACTCGTAGACTTGACAATCGAAATGATTTTTACATTAAAGTTGTTACATAAATATGCAGGATGCCTCATTAAAATATATTCCCTTCTCTAAGTTTTAAATCTTTCGGACAACCAAAGATAGGTTATGGTATTCATGGAATCATAGGAAAAACAATGCGAGGAGAGAAACCCCAGCAAGCGCCTCTTTGTTCTGTTGTTTTATTTGAAATTAGAAAGACTTGGCACGTAAAAACAATTTAAGTAATTAGATAAATAATTACGCAGGTGTAGGGCACGGGTGACCATACTACGGCTCGTGAGCCGGGCGTGGTTCTCGTAGGCCAGTGGTGCGACTCTTGTAAAATGTATGAATTAAATATATTGAACTAAAAATGTTTTGCATGGAACATGGCTGAAATTTTCAAAAAGTATCTTTCAGCGCATGCGTATTAATCAAATATCAATCAAACAGTTATCGTGAAAGCCTACTCACTGAAAACATATTTCTCTTTAAATAACCTTCCTATTATTTTTTAAAATTACTTACAGATATCGTTATAAAGACGGCCCTATCAACGACAGAAACAGAGATCGCGATTTTGACAGACCCCCGCCACAACGTGAACGGGATCGCGGCTACAGTAGGGATCGCGAATACAACTACTACGATCGCGGGGAACGCCCTGGAGGTGGCAGATGGGGCGGTGCGCCATCCAGACCGCCCCCTATCCAGGAGAACTATTATCCGCAGGAAGTCCATCAAATACAACCACCGCCACCTACCAACAGGTATTTCATGATATGTTCGTTATCGTATTACCATTGTTACTATGATTACTGCTATCATTTGTTATTATTATCGTTGCTATTGCGTTGGTTATTCTGCGGCTGTTTTAATCTCATGTTCAAGTTGTCTAACTGTTGCGCGATTGGTAGATTGCGAGGAGCAGATTTTAACGGTAGAAAAACGTCTTATTTCGGATTAAAATTGTTTGTATTATAACAATGTTTAAATTCTCCTTCAGTATTGATCGCGTTAGTTGAGTGGACTTTGAAAAAACAGATACCTATCGCGTAGAGTATCAGCGCCCTCTGTTAGAAGCTAATAGTACCAGATTGTACAATGTAAGACATTAAAAGTGGGAGGAAGACTTGTCGCAATAAATTCGGTGAAGATGCAGATTGTTCTTAACCTTACCTCTTGTGACATTTATCCGGCAATACGCTGAATGTGTAGTTTTCTTTTTTTTGATCATAACTTAGCAAATAAAGAAGCAGCATGAAGTTTGAAGTTCTTTAATGTATAGAGAAGTTGTAAATGAAACGTGAAGTGTGCGAAATGAAAATGGATTTTTACTTCCTATTTTTCAGCTTAAAATCATTTTTTTAACTGTTTAGTTGCTATGGCAACGGAATTGAGGAATTGATTTTAAGACAGAAGTACTTAAAACTGTTATAAATAAGCTATCAGGCACAGAAAAATTAGAGTAGAATTAGTGTTAAGTGTGTTTCAATAAATTCTATATTATTTTTGCTTTGCCTAATACTTTATTATGATCATGCTTTTGCTTTATTTGTATTTAAAAAATCGATTTTCCCAACAATAATGATAATAATAGAAAACACCGTGGTCAAGCTGATCAAATTTTTCAAATTAACAAACAATATGTCAATACGGATATTTATCTCTCATACTTCCAATATTAATTAATACCATTTAACACATTTATTCGAAAATAAATTATTTATTCCATAAAATATGTCGGCTTACGTTTGATTAAACGCTGTATTGTAAAGGGAAAAAAGACCAGCCTAATTGTAAATGCCGTTCGAAATAAATAGGCTGTTATTCAGTGAATTATGTTAATGAATGTCGATAAAATATTCGCGCACAATGGCTGTGTAAAATTCAAAACAATCGCCATTATAATTAATGCATTGATTAATTAACTTTTGGTTGGGATACGCACGAGAGCGTTTGTTGAAGTCTCTTGAACGCTAAACATATTATACGAACAATAGAAGCTGAATAGATGTTTTTAAGTAAAAGATCAGGTCTCTTATAGAACATTTGCAGCTATTTTGCAGCTTTTATATAGGCGATTTTTATGAATTGTACAACTTCCTGCGAAATGCCTCAATTTTCAGAGCATCTTATATATATAAAAAATCTTTGATTACAATGAACAATCGCTTCTATACGACGGTCTATTTTATTTATAATTTTGGTCACTATCTTTAGCGTTTCTCGGGGTGTAATTCGAAAAATAAACGAGATAGGTAAATGAGGGCGGCGACAATCGATTCTCCGAGTTTCGATTTTACTCAGAAACATGTAACTGAAGCCTTTGAAGGATTTAGAGTAAAATACGAGAAATTCAATTTTTTTATCAATTTTGTGTAGAAATCATCTGATGGTATCTACGGATAATTTTTTTTACTTAAATAAACGCTTCACTATTACATTGAGTGGCCGTTAAAACTGCTCCTTAACATCTTGATAGAAACGACAACGAGAAACTTGACGATATTTTCGATTTTATTAAAATTATTGTACTTATATACTTATTTGTATATATATGTTCCTTTCTACGAACTCGAATTGGATTTTTTTTTTCATACATACATGTGTAAGGTTTTCTTCATTTATTTATTGAGAAGATATGTACACAGATTTATTTAAATTTTATATTTCCTAACTCATATGTTATGCTAAAACACGAAGAACACGAACACGTTCACTAATTTGTGGATGGCGTTTGTTTAAATGCATAAATAAAATACCATAAAATGAAGTAAATGTGTTAATGATTGTGTGTGAATTAATTGTTAAATAAAGTCTACATTCCCTAAAGATATTTGGTGGTATTAATTACATTTTATGCCGGTCTAATATGCTCAGATATATCGTATTTGTAGTGATATCATTTCTATATTGGGGTTGGTAGATTGAAATTTGTTTTCCTTGACTATCCGACCAGATAATTGTCCTAATATGACGTTTATTCTAATTGGAAGAGTAATTAGGGCAAATGATATAAATTGAGTAAGTTACCGTAGATGTTTTTCGTAATTAACGAATATAGAGATTTGTTTAAATTGGAAAAGTTTTGAATGCTAGCAGGGATTCCGGTGTATCCCTATTCTTCGTTTCCTGCCACGGAACATGGCTTACCATGGGCTGTAATTCTTAACTTGTGATAATTCTTCATCCAATTTAATAACATTTATTAATTCTCCTTTTCCTTGTTTTGTCATTTTTAAATTGTCTGTATTCTGTCAACGGAACTCTATTTTGTTGGGCAATAAACCATTATTATTATTATTGAAAGTAATAATGAAGTTAAATTAAAGCACCTAACCGCCATGTACAGACGCTACCTTATTTGTCGAAATATTTGTAAAGCACCTCTACAATTGCGACCAGGTATTGCTGGCATCGCAATTTGTGAGGGCTGCAAGGATCGACTAACCCAGAGATTTCAAAGTAACTACCATGTATATGCTTGTTTGTGCATGCTTGATGCATGTTTCGCCGTATTTCGGCTCATCAGTGTACATTTGTGGAAGGTAATATACATTCGGTTAATTGTCGTATTTTGTTATATTTTATTATTCTTGTTATTGGCACCAGCAGATGGATTTCAAAGATGGGATCAGTACCTTCTTCTTCATCTAATCCACAATCCCTACTCAATATAAAAAGAAGGAAAATACAACATATTGATTATAATTGTAATCAACCTAAGATCACCTAACAGATTAAAGAAAAGATTTTTTCCCAATAATTTTTCAGGATTATTCAGGATCTTAAAACAAATCTCCATATTTGATAACAGCAAGAAAAACACCCACGTTTACCTCAATTTAGCGAATTTAATAGTTAACCTTAACTTTGTAAACTGTCAGTTCAGTACATATTTCGCCTTTTAGTAAACCCGTAAGGCAAAGATTATATCGTCAGATGTAAAATAACAGCAAAGAAGATTGATCAGAAACGTTAGACGTCAAAGATTTTAATTGCTTTACACTTTAACACGATTCAAGCTCTGAGAAATAATTGCCTTAAACGGTTTGTAATTATGTTTGGAGATTAATTTTCGAAGGCTGAAGGGGCTGAGAAAATGAAGGTCAAAGATGTACACGATGGTAAATATTAAACGTTTAAAATTCGATTATTCGACCCGTTTCAATCTACCAACAAAATGAAAGGTCTTAGAAGATAACGAGATGTTTCTCGAGCAGAATTAAATTTCCCTTTTTTTTGAAATTTGATATAAGTATTGGCGGAAGTTTGATGGAGGGAAGTGAATTGCTTTTTATTTATTTCATTACTTCCGATTTATTTAATGTTATATGTATTGATTCTTCGTTTCACGTGTATATTACGGAACATGTGTAAAAAGTATTTTGCAATGTTGTATTAATTGATTATGTGATATTGTGTACTATTGATCATTAAAAATATAGTGTTTGAATCTGGTATGTTTCATAAGAAAGTGTTATTGTGGAAAAATACAACTTGTCAATAAAAAAAATAATAATTATAAAGCATTTCGTATCTTGAAAGTAGATGCAAGGCTAATGTGAGTGATTTTCATTATTCTCAGTTTAAATGGTCGTTTCCGTTTGATAAGATTGCAACCCGGATCTTCTAGTGACTTTGGCCTTTTCTTTAAGGAACAAACAGGCTGGTATCTTTCTTGCCTTTTTTTTTTATAATATGCTTAGCTTCGTTATTCCCAACAATTTTAAACCAATTCCACGTTTAATTGGTTGTTACACCTGTTGCCTATTCTCCATCGTTGTTTCAAAATTAACATCTGTAGACAAGTTCATATCCATTTGGAAAAATTTTTATTAAAAAAGAAATTATACTCAATCTTCAACCTTGGAATATGGTCTTGGCTTCGAGGAACTCTTCCTTCCTCTGACCTTGACGAGCCCCAACTGATTATTGAATCAATTCATTGATTTTCACCTTTGCGATACAATATGGAACTCACCTTCTATACTTCACATGTCTCTGCAATCTCCTCGTTGATCTTACCTTATGTAAATACAAGGTTAAGGTTAATAATCAAGAATTGGCTTCAACCAATTGTTGCTGTGCTGTAATAACAGTAGTGTTTCTTCTTTCCATTTTACTGTTTTGTGCGCAGAATATTTAGAAAATCCAAGAAAATCTTGGTCTCGATAAAAAATTTTTTTTGATGTATCGTCTAAGTCCAAATAAATTTGTACATTTATAGCTTTATTCTAAATGAAGTTTCCAAAGTTATAACATTTTAGAACTGAACTCGTACACTTTCTTATGGAACATTTGGTATGATGCACGAATACTGAAGTCTCAAGCTTCTATTTTTTCAAATATTTATTAGTTTGAGATAAATTTAGGTACTTTTAATCTGTTTTTAACTTTACCTATTTACATGGATATATATACTAGTATGTTTATATTTAATGAGTTGTAAATATTATAAATATTACTGAGATGTAAAATCTTGTAATTTAAAAATTCAAATGTTACGGACTTGATCTCGTCGGAGTCGACGGAAAGGGGAACCTCTACCGGATGCAATGGACTGACTTAAACCGCTGTGATAATGTATATTTGGTGATATATTTTTACATGTATTTAGGTCCCTTATAGAGAAGATAAATGTATGTCTATATATGGTTAATATATTTTTGATAGTGTAGATTGTTATTGTTGTTATCTATTTTTTTCTTTTTTATTTGTGAACCTATATATTTTTTGGTTTATTCGTTTATTTGTATTTGATCTCGTTCCTATTACAAATAAATTATTGACAGAGCAATGCAAGTATTCATTTAATACCTGTTTTTTGTGTGTGAGAGATGGTGCGTGTAGTCGAATTTGATTACGGGAGATACCAACAAAATATTTTGTATTTGTATTATGAAGAAGCCACGTAATTTGGGCGGGGGTAATTTGAAATTACAACTGCGTCAATGTAAATTAGTTGGTTTGGAAATAATTGGGAAATACGAGAGAAACTTTTTAAGTTTTTACAGAAATAACGAAAGAAAAAAAGTTTTTGGTACAGATCGCTACCCTTATTGTTTCTCAAAATATTCGCCATCACCTTTGCAAACGTTCGAACCAATTCTCGAAACATTTTTTCTATTCTGAAGGTGGTATCTCCAAAACATGGTTTTTGAAGGCTTCAATGGCATTTTTGTACCCACAAAAAGATTTCGTTCGGAGGGCTCGGGTAATTCGATGTTTTCCTCCTTTAAATAATCGATTGTTTGACGTACGAACTGTATGAAAGCTGGCATTATCATGACTAAAGATCATGCGATGTTGTCGATTGTTTTTCCACATTTCATCGATGACTTCTGGCAAACGAATTGTATACCATTCGGTATTAACTGATCTCTGATCTTCTGAAGCAATGCTTGTGACATATCCAGCATGACAAAAGAAATAAGTGCTTCGTAAACGACCTTTTGTCGGATTCGGTTCATCTGTATCGAAGCAACACCCAAACAGTTGATTGTTGCTTCGCTTCCGGTTCGTATGAATATATCCAAGTTTTACATCAATTAATACAAGCCTTCTTTGTAATTGGTTCAAATTATGCGGAATTCATCAGACATAGATCTTTTCTACGTTTAAATCGAATGTACCGTAGTCTGATATGCCTAAGAGAGGCTTTATTTCACGGTAAGCCACATGCCGCTTCTTTTCAATCATGTTGCGCAGAGGATCGATGTTCCTTGGAACAACGATTGATTTTGATCAGTCTTCACTGACGCAAATACGACGAAACCCTGCAAACCAGTTGCAAGCAGTCTTTTTTGATGATGCTTCATTACCAAAAGTTGAACGAAGTCTATTGAGGCGTTGTTGTTATGTTACGTCATCTTCATGTAAAATTTCAATTTTTTCACGAAATTGCTTTTTTTAAACGCTAACTGTGAACTCAACAAATTCGACAAATTCAACAAATTATTTTTTTACGAATCCTCTGTAGCGTCATCTAATGGTCGTTTGCAAAAACTTAAGACGTTATCCTCGTATCTTTACCAGACATTGATGTTAACTAAACCTACAAATATTTTTAATAAACTCAATGTAATGATTCACTAAAACTGTTTATTTCCACCCCCCCAAAAATGTTTTTACTCCAATGAGCAATGGTTATAAATTAACAACCATGTTCATATAAATATACTAAAATAGTGGATGCCACTGTGTTCCAAAGTTTTTTGAACAAAAAAAGAAATTATTTGTATATTTAAATAATATCCAGAAATATTTAAATGCAATGATTGATTATTAGTTGATTTTATTGCTAGCTACTTGAAAATTTAATGGAAAATCAGAAACAGCTCGTATAATGTGTTCCCGGATGGACCTAACTATTCTTGTAAACTTCCTTATTTCGCATTTTAGGAAAAAACAGTCATTCATTATTTATCTTTCTAACCTATTGAGAACTGAACCCCGGCTGAATTTAAGTCTAGCGTGAAATGAGCATGAACCTTCATGGTCATCGGCATCAGCGGTCCTGAAATCTCAGATAGAGCATAAGTTTTTTTAAGGACGGTAATCGGGTATTAAACTATTTATCTTTAGAAGCCTTCCTTAAAATACAATTTTTTTTTTGCACCATTGCAAAAGTTACTTCCATATTCTAAAAGAGTTGTGAAAATTAATAAACAAATAAATAATTTGTTGGTACTCCATTGGTTATGCAAGAGCAATTACTGAATGTTTGAAAATGTCTGAAGCAAGATTACCAAACGGTCACGGTAAAATCTTCACATTTAGCGCCCGTGGAAGCAGCCATATCAAAATGACGGTTTTTGGAAGGAGAGGACTTGCAGTGTTGACCATTTCTGAAGAGCACAGCTGACCAAAAAGAATCAGTCCATCCGGTTGCACAGGATCTTTTTGGGAGCTTTACGAAAGTATCAAAAAATCCCTGTGTCTTACCGGTGTAATAGGTAGTAGAAAAACAGAATACTTTATTACAATGGTAACTCGTTTTTTTAGCTAAATAGGTATCTTTTCTTCTTCTTCTTCCTAGATAAGTATATCATTTTCAAAAAAAAAAATACTACAAAGGCTACAAAGATCTACGTGATGAACGATTCAAAGCAGAAGACTGTATTCCCTAGCCTTATTTATTAATATATAAAGATTTCAAAGAAAATTTGATGGGATAAGAAAGAAATACGTAAAAAGTTGGTCTGTGATTATTTCTTCCTTATTCCTTAGCAAAAACAAACGAAACCGAATTATTCATTCTATTTTTCGATCTCTAGGTACCCACCGCGTGACAATTATCAACCTTACATCAACAAAAACGAACCACCCCCGCACCACATGCCGCCAGTCCTAGCACCACCACCAATTCACCCACCACTTCAACGTAGATTCGACGATATCGCCCCACCAGGCACCGATCAACCCCCGATACCCGGAGAAGAATTACCGCCACGTTACGAAGACCGCTACGGCTATCCACAGGAGCAAACATCCAAAGACCGCTTTAGCAACGATAGAGAAACCAGGAATAAGGAGGAAGATCGTAGGAATTACGAGAAACCCGTAAATAGAGACGATGATAAGACTAGGAGATTTGATAGGTATAGCAGGTCTCCTACTAGAGGCTATAGGTCACCTAGAAAGTCGAGGGAACGACACGAAAGCCCCGATAAACATAAGAGAAAGAGGCGAGAACATTCTGAAGAGAAAGAGAAGGAAGGAAGGGATAAAAGAGAGGAGAGGCATGAGAAGAAGGCTCGGGAACTTTCAGATGATGAGAAATCTAAGAGAAATAAAGATAAAAAGAAGAAACGTGAAAAGAAAGAGATTGAAAAGAAAAAGCGTAAGGAACGCAAGGAGAAGAAAGAACAAGATAAAGCTAAGAAAGAAGACAAAGATAAAAAACGAGATAAAGAAGACATTAATGAAGATAACGTTGAAAAAACCGTTACAATCAAAGAAAAAGATGATAAGAGGGAGGAGAGGCGTGTACCAGATGTGATCGTCAATAGAACTCCTGAGAAGATCCAAGAGATCATGAAAATAATTGATAAACATGAGAAAATCGAAGAGAAGCCAGATTTATACGACGATTTACTATCAGATGGCGTTGACAAGTCAATAGTGAAGAATTATGGTAAATTAGACACCATAACTAAGCCAGATGATCGCGAAAAGACCCCAGAGATCACTAAACGAGACGACACAGTATTTAAGGAAGAAAATGAATATCCGCCAGAAAGTGAGACGTCGAAAGACGAAGACGTTTTGGATCTTCACGCAAATGAAGCAGAACTGAAGGCGGAACTTGAGAAATCTGAGGTTCTAGCTCCTTTACCTGAAAAATCCAAATGGGAAATGGACGATGACCTTTCAACTATGTCTAACGAAACTCAAAAGGAAGGTAAACAGGATAGAAACGGAAAAGTTACTACTGAAGTCTTGAAACGAGCGGAAAATGCTATTTTTGCCAAGGCTATAAACGCAATACGTCCAATCGAGATCAAGAAAATCAGCATGGATCGAGCTAAATTATATTCAGGTGAGAAGGAGAAAGAACGCAAGGGTGACGAGCAGGATATTCGCAACATCCAAGTGACGATTTCGAGCTCGTTTGAGGACGAGATTTGTCCTCCCGGAACCCTAGAATCCGTCGTTAAAGTTGAATCCGAAATCCAAAAGCCACCCCCGAGATTAAGCGTTAAGGAAAGGCTCGGTGTTAAGGTGGACGATCTCGAAAGGATCGTGAAGGTCTCCTATGATCGCAACCGATCCAGAAGCTTGTCTCCGTTAAGTAAACGCGCTAGGGAAGAGAGACTCCATCTAGATCGTCGTATGGAAGATAGAGGCCGGCACGAACGAGACAGATATCATCGAAATTTCAGGAATTTAGACCGCGCAGAGTTTAGAAGACGCGAAGAATTTTTACGACGGGAAAGGGAAAGACGAGAAGAACAAAGACGCGATGATAGATCTCGAAGTCGTAAAGACGACACCAAACGTAAAAGAACCCGATCTAGAAGCGAGAGTAAAGAACATAGACATCGGAAGAAGGATAAGAAACAAAAGAAAGAGAAAAGTAAGAAGCACAAACGCGAGGAAAAGGATGACTCGAAATCTAAAGACGAGACTAAAGTCGATAAGCACGAGATCAATCAGAAACCAAAATCCGCCACTGACAAACGCAAAGCCACCTTAGACGAAGCAAATTTCGAACCGGATTACGATTTGGAAAGCGAATCTGACAAAGAAGACAAGAAATCGCCTAAAGAACTCCTCATCGACGAAGAAAAGAAACGATTCAAAATCGAGGAGAAGGAAAAAGATACCTCAAGTTCCGAGAGCTCTTCGAGTAGCTCTGAAGATGATCGCAAACGCAAGAAACATCGCAAACACAAAAAGAAGAAATCGAGAAGAGAGACCAGTTCATCGAGTAGTTCCAGTGATACGGATTCTTCGGAGGAAGAACGCGAACGGAAGCGGAAAAAGCACAAGAAGAAGCAGAAGAAACGTAAGAAATCGAAGCATAAGTGATTGTCAACGTTGCTCTTTTCTACTTTAATCTTACCCTCGTTTTCTACCATCACAAAAGGGGATGTACATTTTGAGAGTTAAATATACTTAGATGCTATTACTTATTATTAAATGTGAAAGGAAATAAATCATATATATTCGTACACAATATGAACCTCCCCAGCGTTACAGACTAAAATAATATTAACTTTTTTTAACGACAATGACGGACATTAAAGAAAGACTTCTGCTTCACACTTGATTCCGAAAAAAAAAGAAACGTGTGAATCCTTCAGTTTTTAGTTTGAGTGAGTGATGAGAATGATATAATTAATATAATGTATTACTTGTTTCTATAGTCAATAAGCTAATAAAGAAGGTGTTTAAAAATTATTATTTTTTTATTTGTTTTTAATCTTGTTGCGGTTTGGTAACCATTATATAGCATTCAAAGAAGCTCCCGCTGCATTAAATGTTATCAATTTACCGCGAAGTGACAATTTCCCATCAAAATTAAAGATAAGATATGCTTAGATTAAATTTTATTTCGAAACAATATGAAATCATTCATGTTTAAAAAAAATGGGGTCGCTAAATTAGAATTTGTAATAAATTCTCCTTTTAAATACATTTATAGAACCAATTTTCTTCCTCTGGACAATGTTATTGATAATTCACATTACGCTTTCATGCAATCTATAAATTTTTTGATATGCTGAGAGAGTAGTTCGGAGCCATTGCTATTAATCAGGTAGATTGATGGATGGGTTCTGTTGAATATATATTCTATGCCAATACGTCCTATAAAGCATATTATTGAAAAATGCCTTTTATTTTTTTGCTAAAGTCTAGGTTGCATGTGGCAAAGACGGTTAATCCAACTTGTATTGCTGTACACGTAGAGTTTGATTTATTAAAAAGAATACTCCAAAAACTCAAAAAAAATATAAACGAAAGGTAAGTACTGCTCAACAGTTATATTTGAAGTTGGCAATTACAAAATTCCTGGTTATTAACTCAAAGAAATTAATATGTTTTTATATTCTCTGTTATGAACGATAAATGCATTTTTATTTTATTATTTCAAGCATTTTTTAATAATTTAGAAATAGGAACATTCTTAGATGGATAACATTCTATCAATATAAAAAAATAATTCAATAACGAATACTTAAAATTGAAATTCAACCTCGAAGATTTGATCTTCGCTAAATTTCTGCCACAGTTCAATGCTCAAAGTAGTCTCTTGCTCTAGTGTTTGTACACATTAGCCATTTCTTTCATTAATCATTAAGCTGCTAAATCCATTAGATTATGGCTAACGCTCGTGAATTTAAAATCCATATCTTGAGGGGAAGTAATCCGCTCCTCTTGTTCTTGTTTAATCGCTATAATTTTTTATTAGTCCTGGTTTCATTCGTTGTTCTTTTCCATTCGTTTCTCGGTGGTCTACGTCTACTTTTTGTCCATAATGGTATCTCTATTTTATTCTCAGTATGTGTTTCGCCCAATTTAGTCTTTGTGTCTTTACGTATCTTATTATAGTTTCTCCTTCCAGTTCTTCTATTTCTTTATTTTTTTTTCGCTCTTTTTTCTCGTTCTCTTGTGATTGTCTTTAATATTTTTCTCTCTATTATCCTTAGATCTTCCTTTTTATTTATAGCTGCAGTGTCTAAGGTATATCTCATACCTGGTCTTATATTTTAATTTTGTTTCTTCTGTTTACATCTGTGCCTGTTAACATGTTAACATTTTATATCTTCCAAATGTTGGGTAACGTTTTCATATTCTTTCCTTCGTTGTTTGTCCTAAATCTCAGAGAGAAAAGGAGTTCGTTACAAATGTGTGCCTCTGTATTTTTAAATAATTTGTTTTCTTTTCCTATTTTCATATATTTTGTTTTGCTTTTATTTATTTCTAGTCCAAATTCTTTTGCCGCGATTTTCAGTCTATTGATTACTTTCATCAAGTCGTCTTTATTATTTGCTTTTTTATATGTAAAGTTGAGAATAGTTATAACCCCTATATCACATAGTTTTTGCAGTATTCCTTATCTTCCTTACCATATATGGGCGTTATTTTATTTTGTTTTCAAATTTGATTGATTATTTTTTTTCCATTTGCTCTCCTCTATTCCATCTTCTGCAGGTACTTTCCCATTCCGCAGTCGCTCCTCGTCTTCATTTTTCGATGGGTATTCTGCTGTTATTTCGTCATATTCATGTGTTATCTTTTTTCCTTCTTCATGAAGTTTTTTTCCATTCACGATACCGGACGGGTGCATCCTACTGTAACATCTGTCGTAATCATATCTATGAGTTAGCAGCAAAAATAATGCGAATAATGCAGCGTAAGTTTATTTTCCTTGGATACAAGCTTTCAATTTTGTCTAAAAATAAATTATCTCATCAACTAAGCGTTATATTATTGGAAAAACATGAATGAGAAAGCGCTCTCGCCACGAGACGATTCTAGACAATGCAGCATAATCGATTTGGAGGGCAGGGCAGCTAAGTAGAATTAAATTTTTATAATATTTTGCTTACAGGCAGTATAAGCACGGACACATCAAGTGGGTTATCTGTTAATTTGTATTTGCATTTAATCCCCAAAAAAATGTGTGTTACCACAAAAAGCAATTATAGAATATTATCCTCTTTCGACTTGCGTGCGACACGTCTAAGAATTTGCTGGGTTTTACGTGTGCATAAAAAGAAAAAATTCAGGGGGTGAGACGATTTAATTTGGACGGATTAAAAAGGTGGGTGAATCACTGGAAAAATGTATAAAGACTCATAGGCGATTTTAGTTGAGTAATAAAATTGAATTTGATAAAAAAAAAACATCTTCTGTGTTAGGGGGGAAACTTCCCAGACTACCCTTTCAAGAACCACGGATCTACACGTATAAATAGTACGGAATACATAAATAACATTTAATATTCTTATTCCTTACATTTTATTCCATTATTTCAAACTCTAATTTTATTCCATGTCATGCACATGCATGGTTTACGTGATATTCTTCCCTTGCATTTGAAAACAAAGCTTTGTTCCATTTCATGCCCATTTCCCTTCTTTAGACGTTACGCTACAAAGACCAGTAGCACAGCTATAATGTTTGGCTCGCGGTAGAATTCCTTTACCCACTCAATCTGCAAAGTAATGGAATATGGAATCCTTAAAAAGAACAACTCGAAGTCCTCCATAAGTTTGCCGCAATGCCTTCAAGCGTTGGAAAACTAACAGTGGGGTATAGAATAGAAAAGTAAATAAATTTATATACGGAAGTCGTAAATGTTTGTCGTATTTCCTTTGAATACCATTATTACCGTTTGTTGGGAAATTATTTAAATAGAAATCAAGGGTAATGTATACTTTTCAAAAGGGATCAGTCTTTCGTACAATGCGAAACTAAACAATTTACAACGCAATGCAATACGATAGCCCTTGGTTGCAATGCCTGCCTTGAGATGGTTAGGGTACAAAGATGGGAATTCTTGTCGTGGGAATTGACGAAATAGGTCACCTTCTTCATCAGAATCTGTTTCGTACCATCTGCAATCATCATCGATAAGGATGAGGTCAGTCTATGGTGTTGGCGCAAACTTCAGCTCAAACCATGGTATAAGCCGAGTGAGTTTGATGACAAGACTACACTGATGCGTTCCAGCAATCTCTTGAATCTTTTCACCTTAACTCCTTTACAATCTTTCGACGAGCTGATTTTGCTGCATTTTGGTCATCTTATAGGAGTACAGACTCATCTTAAGATCCTTGGCCGTCTTTCCTATGTTCCTCTGGTAGTTATAGCGGATTTAAACGCGAACATGTTCTTAAGAAGTGGTGGATGTACGTGGACTTTCTGATCTTAGTCTGTCCTCAGTTTCCCTTGTCTTTCTATGATCCTGCTGGTGATTTCGCGATGCATTCCGAGTGACAAACCGTGGAACCGAGCCTACATATGTCCAACTCGGTTGCTAACTGCACCTAATTTGATGTGAAATGATAGCAATAATATCTTCTTTTAGAACTAATAGGTTAGAAACAACTACTACGTTGTGTGTAACCCAGAAAAAAGCTAACGTTGGTTTTATAATCTGCAGAAAAGCTTACTTTAGAAAAACGTTTCCCATTAAATTGTGTCCAAATTTGGACAAAAAAAAATTGTATCTGTTCAGGAAAAAAAATGAGAGATAAACCCAAAAGCCCATCTATTCCAAATGATCCTACGTGCATCTCATCCCCAACAACGCTACTCATTCCAAAAGCATTTGGTTGATATCGTCCGATGGTATAGTAAGTTTTTCAACCGCTTACACCCTAATATATCTTCAGTAGTATCGTGATATTACCGCAGAAGAGGCGAGCGAAATATATTGCGCAATCTCATTCGGCCTTGCATTCCCGTCACGTTTCACGATCCTACAAGAGCGTTCAGATCACCTGTGGCTCGCGAACGGTTCTAGACCCATCGGGACGACCCTATCTAACGTAGCCGACTACGATAACGTGGTGCATTTTCGTTCTTCCCGGACTCTAACTATAAAAAAAAACGATTAAGGTTTTTTGTCTTCCTTTTGGACTTTTTCTTCCATTTCGATAATAAAATTTTTTTTTAATTTTTTGTTGCGATTTTATATTCGTGGGACTTTCTTGGATAGTTGTATTTTAAGCGAAAAAAAAAATCGAAGTGTACGGGTAGAATAGATGAGTTTTCGATTGTGATTGGTGGAGAAAATAAGTACTTTTGCAATAATGCTGCGTTTGGAAACCGTTTTCATGGTTCTTCTAATTGGTGGAACTCGTATTGGAGTTAAAGGATGTAAGTAGATTTTTAGATTTATTTATCATTTAGTTTGTAAAGACTACTAAAAAAAAAACAAAATAAATTACATCAAACACTAATAGAATTGTAAGAAATTCGGCGCATCCACCAAAATTGCATTTGATTTTTTTTGTATTAAGTTGAGCTTGTTATCTTAAAGATCCAAGTAAACTGTTCAATTTGTTTTGTTGCTGTGTAGTTAGTGCATCATTAAAATGCGAAGATGTCTCAAACTTTAATTTTTAATTTTGAAATGATGTCACCACGCTTATCACTGATATCGTTCAATTGTTCGGGACAAAAATCCCAGTGACAATGGAAAATATTATCAGTCAGCTGCGTGAAATGCTTGAATTGTATTCATTGCTAAAAATTTCTTGTGTTTGTGACACTGCATTTTCCTGCGGGTATAATTTGGTTTTAAAATGTTTTATCACTATTTCTCGTGTTTGAGGTCCAAAAAAAACTTTCTTTTTCTTCTTAACAAAGTCTGTCGGTTTTAGGTGTAGAAGTGGCATTATGATCTTTCCTTTTTCTACTAAAGATTGATGTTTGTCCTTGCTTAATAGCCACTTCTGCTCAATGTAATGTTCTTCTCCGTCATAACCGTCCAAAGACATAAAAAACAACACTGGTTTGTGCATACCCAAAATAAATGCAATAGCCTTAAAATATGCGCAAATTTTCCTGGTTTACTTTACACACAAAGTTTCTTCCATAAAAACATTGGAGCGTAAGGATAAAGGTTTCCATTATACAATACAATTGCTTTCAACCTAGTCTTTGACGAATTTAGGAGAGGTTCACGTCTAAGAACCCGACCGATACCCATATCTTCTTCTTCTTCCCCACCATCATCCAGCTTAAAGAAGCAGCGTTATCAATTCTGTTATCCAGAGGGCCATCTTTGTATCTGCATCCAATTCGCTTCCTCAAGAAACCAACTAAGAAAAACCATTAGCTGCTACACCAACCATTCTCCATCGCAACTCTCCTCATCTAACCCTAATTTCCATAAACAAACGTATCTACCCTACATTAAAGTTGGAATAAATAGTCCCCGATCAGTGTACAGTAACAACCCTGAAGATGTCCCTTAAGAGTGTGGGCAGCTAACGCTGTAATTATCAGAATAGCATATTTTTGCTGTGCTCTTAAGACAATTGAATTGGTCTGCCGTGTTGTTCTCTTTCATTGTTCTAATTATCTTCCCAAATGAAGAACACATAAAACCGATACTTCAACGCTAAACTTATGCAATTAATTCAAATCAAATTCTGTTACTCTGCGCGCAAAAATCACTTTCAACCCAACCTCATTGAATTTCGCAAAGATAACTGACTCTCTAGTTCGTGCACAGCGAAGTGCCATCAATCTATTTCAAGGGTTTTCCTGCGACAAGCAAGAAAAAAGACGCTATACGAGTTCGGGACAGCAGCACTGTAGCAGGATAACGTCATATCGGTGTTGCGGATTAAATTTATTTGTGGCAAGCAAGACCCGCAGCCGTTGTCAACTCTAAAACAACGCCATTTTCCACTCCGTGAGCAAAATTAAAAATAAACATTGCCTAACTCGATTAATCACGGACAATTTTATATATACGGGTTTCCTTATTCCGAAGCTAGTAGCTAGGTTCTCGTAGTTTCGATCCCGAATAATTGCCTGAGAGGGCAGCTGCAGGTAAATATAAGCTACGAGAACGAGTTTCGACTTCCTAATTGTCCGGAATTAGTTCTCTCCGCCAAGTTCTTGCGATAAATTAATTTCAACGACGGGGAAACGAATACAATGAACTCTCCAATGTCGGTGGAAAGAAAACTTGGGGCGCAAGGGTTGGGAGACCAAATAAGGATTGGTATCGCGGAAAAGGTAACTTCTGGAGGGTTGCGTTTTCGTAGAGCGGGTGGTCCTTTTTCCCGTTTTCGCCGAGGTAAAGCGAAGCCTTCATTTTGCATAATTTTATTGACTTATGGAATGGATATTGGGGACAATGCAGCAGATTTTGTTTCTGCGATTTTGGGGGATTCTTTCGATAAAATGAAGGTTTATAAAATTTGCATAGTATACGGAAATAGCTAGTAGCAGTTCTTCTATACAAGCTGTTTATAAATTCAAAACCTTCGGTTCACTGAGCTTCCGCTGGAACGGAAAGCGGCGTCTTATAACACTCGGTGAATCCTACTTCTAGAAAGGGATAGTTACATTCAAGTCGATATAAACTAATAAAAGAGAGAGCAGTAAGATTTATTACGTTGATCTCAACACACACAACAAGCTATACAAGCTGCCATGCTAATCGTGAGAGAGGTTCATTGCCAAGATAATGGGAAACGGCCAAATTCACCCAAATGAAGCAAACCGGCGATCATTTAGATATGCACATTCAAATTAACAGGGCGAAGTGGTTTTATCGACTTCAATTAACATTGA
The DNA here is from genome assembly GCA_902654985.2 of Oryctes borbonicus. Classification (NCBI taxonomy): domain Eukaryota; kingdom Metazoa; phylum Arthropoda; class Insecta; order Coleoptera; family Scarabaeidae; genus Oryctes; species Oryctes borbonicus. The sequence goes on along the minus strand of LR736871.1, from coordinate 4,028,477 downwards.
CTCGTCCGCAATTACGCAAATGGCCACCTTAAACATGAAGCCTCTTCTCCCCTCGAAAATTTCCTCTTTCCCCGCCCGTCGCGTAAGTCCAAGGATTCGCAGAGAGGTGTTCCCCAAGGGTCGAATACGTTACACATGCACGGGATGCGCTCCCGCATCCACGTTCCGTGAGAGATTTTAATTTGTAGCCCGTACGGACAGATGGCGCTGATCCTCCGGGGTGCCATTAATGTTTATTAAGTATTCCGCAGGCGCTCCAGGTGGCTGGATCCCGTGCAGAGCGGACGCTGCCACCTAGATTCGCCGCTCGAGGCCGCTTAGGTTCTCATTTATTTATGGCTAGAGCCTTTTAACACGACATAAACATCATACGGCCGTAGTACGGTAGGTTTATGTATCCCGGCATGTTTGAGCGCTTCGAAGGGTGGTGAACGGAAACAGGGGATGGGGCTAAAAGTTACATGATGAGGTGGGCTCAGGTGTTAGATCTCGCGTCTTTGCTAAAAGCTTACGTAATTACTGGTTAAATACGACGTGTTTCATTGCGGTGGGGAGTAATGTGAATGGGTGATAGTTGATAAGGTCCAAAATCGGTTGCGGGTGTAAATTTATATTTAACTTGAAGATACTTCCATTATCGACTATGACTTACGTAACATCGGCGGGCTTAATCATAGAGTTTTGCGCATATGCGTTCGGAGATGAGATGCTCGTATCAATCACTATTACGAGGGGAGTTCGATAATTACTTGGCTTCACCAAGGGATGACGCTGGTGATCACATCAGAAATGTTTGAAACAATTCACGTTATGGTAATGAATTGAAGACCAAGATCACGGCCATGTACACTGCCGTTCAGTGAAGTTCGGTCATATAATAAAAATCTATTATATCACACTGTATACAATTATTGATACATAAAATTAGAAAAATATTAAGCATACACTCTTTTCTAAGGGATTAAAGCTATAAATTATTATGTAAAGTAGAAATATTGCGACAACCACAATAAAGTCCCTTTTATTATCATTCCAAGAATTTCTCGGAAGTACCGATCTTTTGAAACGGGTCGTTTGGGGATTATTAACGAACAATACATTTAGGAAATATACCGCAGTATCATTCTTGTTTATTTACCACGGGCGTAAAGATGTAAATTTGCTTCGTTTTACTGTTAAATGTGTGTTGGTGTGCATCTGTCGTTTATGCGCGAAAGTTTTAAGAAAATTTACTTCAAAATGGCACGTGGCAAGCCTACCAGTGTAGAAAAACGTTCACGCATTATTACGCTGTTTGAAGAAGGATATTCGGGGCGACAAATTGCTGAAAAAATAAATATGAGAAGTTCAACAGTAAATGAGATCATAAAGCGATGTCAGACAACTGGAACTATAGAAAATCGTGTTCGTCCTGGAACATCTAGGAAAACAACAAGAGCTGAAGATTTGAGAATTGTATTGTTAAGCAAACACAATAGAAAATTAACAGCGCCACAAATAGCAGCCGAAGTCAATCGCGGCCGTGAAGAACAAGTTTCGACGAGTGCGGTAAAACGTCGACTTCAACAAGCGGACCTTCATGGGCGCATTGCCATTCGAAAACCCTTATTACGTCGGGGCAACAGAACAAAACGGCTACAGTGGGCCCGTTCTCATCTATATCGGTCGTTAGATGATTGGAAACACGTGCTTTGGAGTGACGAGTCAAAGTTTGAGGTTTTTGGGCAAAATCCGAGGATCTAAAACCGGAAAGTGATCCCGAACTGCATTGTGCCTACAGTGAAGCAAGGGCGTAGTTCTGTGTTAGTGTGGGGATGTTTCTCCTTTGCTGGGACGGGGGATTTATGCACAGTGCAGGGTGTAATGAGGAAGGAAAATTATTTTGCAATACTCCAGAATCATGCAGTGCCATCGGGCTTGCGTATAATAGGCCGTAACTTTACATTCATGCATGACAACGACCCAAAACACACTGCGTTAGCGTGTAAGAACTATCTAAAGGAGCAAGAAGAACAGCACACCCTGAAAGTAATGACACGGCCCCCACAAAGCCCAGATTTGAACCCTACAGAGTTGTTGTGGGATGAACTGGACAGGAGGATCCGAAAAATATGCCCAACTTCACAAAAACATTTACGGAATATTCTGCAACAGGAATGGATTAATATTCCACAATCCGTTTTAACAAAACTTATCGAAAGAATGCCTAGAATAGTTCGAGCGGTGATTAACAGCAAAGGAGGTTTTTTCGATGAAAAAAAAAATAATGTTCAGTATGTTATATTATGCCAGAATAACTTTTTATTTATTTATTTTTGTCTTTTTTACCTGTACATATAATAAAATTGCATTTTGTTTTTAGTTTCGTTTGTTTCTGTAACCTTTTCATATTTTTTACCAACCGACCGAACTTCTCTGAACAGTAGTGTTCGCGGCATAATCCACGTTGATACCTTGGAAAGGGCAAAACAATTAACGACGAGCATTATGCCAACTTATCGAATCGTTTCAACAATGCTGCGAAAGAAAAGCCTTCGCATTTGGCTTTAGATTTAGCCCCTATCGATTATTTATTTTTATTTATTTAAAACGGAATGAAGAGTAAGAATAAGGGAGTCTCACAGCCACGGGATATATTCTTCAGTTTATTTAGAATAAAACTTAAAGTATTAATTACTTGACATAATAGCGATCAGAATAAAAAATTTTACTAGTTTTTGCTACAATTACATACAGATTTTGAATGCTGAAGATCATAATCATTTTAAGGCGTTAATTCCTCCAAGCTTACAATTTATACACATCGTTCTCATATTCATGACAAGCATAGTACATTTTCATGACATATATCCGAGAGACATGGCTTCTCTCACATAGGCCTCTTGACAAAAGTCAACTCGCATTGAACGTCGTCGAATTTTCAGACGCAATTAACCCGGAAGAGGAGCAAAGCTTGACGCTGTCGTCTTATACAGTAGGTAGGATTACTGAAGACGCGTGCGGTACAAAAGAATGGGTTGAATGCCACCGCGTGCGGTCCGAATCCTCGGCAACGTTAGGAGCAAGTCGAGACGATTAAGATTGCCGTTACGGAGAGAGCAGATCGTCGTTAAACGAGGCGGTAAATCCGTTAGATCTTACAGATCCTCGGAAATTCGGAGACTGGTTACTGGTTAGGAGGAAAATACCATGTCCCGCAACAATTACGTTAATAACGCTTTGTAGAACGCGCGTTCTTTGTTTTGCGAAGTTGTAGGGAAGATACAAGAGAAGATTTAATGATATGGAAGGAAGTTAATGGATGTAAACGTTGTTGATGTCTGTAGTAGAGACAATTTTGACGTGTTATTCTTTTTCGGAGAAAGAATAAATAAGACAACATAGAAAGGAAACAAGGCCGTACATCGTATTCACAGAAACTAATCACTTGCCACGTTTTTCTCTAAATAAATAAAAAAGATCCACGAAACCGAACCAGTTAATATTGGTATTCATCTCCACGCGACAAAGATTGTAATATTAAAAAACTCCATTTTGACACAAGGATAGTAGAGGTAGAAGGCGTAGCCCCAGCAGTAACAGGTGGAGAAATGGTAGCTAACAGATCATCTGCGGAGATTTCACTATTAGAATTGCTCAGGAAAGCAGTAGAAGTTGGCAAAGTGCTGAGATAGAGTGGCTCTGCCCTTTGTACAGATTTCCTTTTAAATATCCTAACTCGAGAATTAAGTTCTAGTCGGAATAATCACGATATCCTTGACTGATGCTCGTCAGGGCTTTCTGCGATTAATTGTATGAACTGGTTTAGTTACAACTTTCGCAAAAGAAGGACTTGACTCATCATTCAAGATAATCAAAAACGCTTATGCCTAACAGTTGTTCAAGTTCTTCTCTTTCTAAACGATTAACCTCAATTTTCCTCTAAAACAAGGTAACCAATAACAAAAGAAATTTTGACTAAAACATTTTTGGCCCAACCGAAGCAGTTATTGGCCCCGCATTGGGCGCCAAAAATCTATGCCACGTTTCTCCTCAATTAAATAAAAATATAAGAAACCGAATCTACCAATATTAATTAACATTAATCTGTTTTTAACATTTTCTTGTTACCGTAAATTTGTTGCTTTCTGCATGTCTATTTTAGTCAATCGATTCTACCTGAGCGCAATAAAACTCACAAGCAAGAAAATAGCGGTAACTGTTCCTCATTTCGCGCAGCAATTTAGCAAATCAGCCACTGCGTCAAACCCAAGTGATTAACGTCCTACTTCCTTGTAAGGCGAAAAATAACATCTCATAATTAGAAGAAGACGTGACAAATTGGAAACTCTAACAATTGTACCAATTGCAACATTTAATACGTATCTAATGGTTTCGCAGAAGAAAAAAAAAACTTTTTTCAAATCTAAATAAATCGATTTTATCTTACTGCGGCTGGAAAACCTAAAATCCCCAGAAAGGTTCGCAATATACTTTCGTATCTTCCCTAATTCAATTTCGTCGCCAACTCGATCCAACTGCTCGCCGGGAAATCCTCAAATCTGACCGCTTATTAATATTCAATCGAAATTCGTGAGGAACGGAGAAAGATTTCGACCGCCAAGTTGGAATTATGAGGAGATCAGCAATAATTCGATCCTTTGTATAAGTAGAAAGATAGACTAAACGGAATCGGTAAGATGGATGGAAGTAAAACTAACAAAGATGAAAAATATAATTTTTCCGGCAAAAAGCTTGCAGTAATTGTTTTTGTTTTTAAGTGAACGTAAGTTAGATTGGACCAATGTTGGACGTCCGCGGAACAACGTCGCAAAATTTTCCAATGTTTGCTATTGTGTTTCATAATGCTTCTAGGTAATGAAGGTATGAAACTAATAAACGATTTTTATTTCTCTTTGTCTATCCATTCCAAACAAGGCAATTTATTTAGTATCACTTAATGTATCGTCCACTTTCTCTTGAATTTCCCTCGGTTTATCCCGTTGTTCTTGAAAATACGTCGGAATTTCTAAAACGGATCCAATTAACAACCCCCTTGTCTTCTCTCCGTAAATGATGTGCTAATAGATTAGAAAGACGTATTGTTACGACGTACGAAGGATTCAATCTCGCGCTTGACGAAATGGACCGAATTATTGTTTCGCAGCCTGTCAATCTCTAACGAAACGGACGAAGATAACACAATGGGCGAACTGCTAACTTCGAGGGGATGTGGCGATCGCGTGGGAGAAGGGAAAGTAATCGTCTTATCTAGGAGGCATTGTTCTCGAGAGAACCCGACGAAACCGGAGTATTAGGATGCATTAATTCGAAATGGACGGAAGCTACAAGTTGAAGCGATTGAAGACGATGAAGATTTTGATGCGGTGGTCTTTGGGAATTTTCGTGAAAAGAAATAATAAGAAATTGAAGAAATCTATTTAGCTTTAGGAGCATTCCATCGTTATTATTATATAGTAAATAATTGCGAAAAGTCAATATGACTTCAGATACTTGAATACAACAGTACATTTTTGAATTCCAAGCATGGTCGAAACAGTAGACTGGCCATGGTGAATTCCATGGCTCCGAAGAAGCCGAAGATTGTTCCATCTGCTAGGAAAATAATGGCGACTGTTTTTTTGGGATAGTCATGGGATTGTGTCAATAGACTATTTTGAAAAAGAAAAAATAATAACGGGGACATACTATGCATCATTACTTGCCAAGATAAGGGCAGAAATTGTGATAAAACGGCCGTTTCATTCCAACAAACTTCCACACTTTAGTGGTCGCCATGGAAATAATTCATGAATTGGGATTCAAATCGATAGACCACCAAATCTGGCTCGCAGCGACTTTTTTTGTTTCCTAGCCTCGGAAGACGGAAATTTTCATCGAATGAGGAGACCATCACGTACATAAACGCCTATTTTGCAGAGTAAGCTACTGATTAGTATTTGGGCGGATTATATCCCTTTCCACTTGAGTTTCAAGCAATGAGATAGATAAGTAACCCCGACTAACATTCGACATTCCGTCGCGAAAGCTGTAAGCTCAATTCCGTAGTCAACAGTCGCTTATCTAAGCTGCATAGTGAACAGGAGCGACCTCTGACAACAAAGAACGCCACATTCCCCCCATTTCCACTCCCGGCTCATTCCGCGACAGACCTATATATTCACATACATAACATCCGCTTAATTTATCTCCGAAATTCGAGGACTTTATGACTTTGTACGATGCCGGTTAGAAATAAGTGAACATTGAAGAGGTAATGTTAAATAAGATTTTTATTTGTCTGGAGATGGTATTTATTGGATAAAATCCCCGGACGATTTTATAACAGTATCCGCTTGTATAATTTATATCTATGTTTATAGAATTCCTGTTGCTTCTAAAGCGTGGAAAAAATTGAATTCTTTCGTAAAACTAATCTCCCATCGCCGGTAAAACACCCGATTTCAGCTTTCGCTATCAGATGAACCCCGTCTTTGACATTTCTTTCAAACCCAATCGTTCCATTTAAAATCGTTTAGGTTTCCGCGTGCAAAAAGCCTAGCGATCTCCCTCCGGGGGTGAAAGGGAGTGAGAATTTCTCCCTCGTTTATCTCAACGTTGACATTCTTCGCGTAAAAACGGAGAAAACGCCGTCCTAAAGGGCGCCAAACGAGTGCTTTAAACCGCGGTTCAAATCGCCTAAAATGTTTCTCGAAAATAACGGATAACCTCTCCGAGGGGAGTAAAATTGAATGCGTAATTTATACAAATATACGTACAGAACTCTACCAGGGATACAAATCTGCTAATACGATCATTACCCTTCCTCAAAAACTACCGCGAGGGGACGCTGTTTATGTTTCCATTCCCGCGCGGTATATTTTGTCTCCCCTTCGCGTAAATAATTCGAAAATGCGATATGGCTCGCGGGTGCCGCTAATGTCTGTGGAATTACGCAGCTGATGTGTACATGATGCGGTTCGGGGGTGGTTTACTCCCGATTTTGTCGTTGTATCGCGCTGGTGAAATATAATACGATGTACCTAGATGTAGATGGATGCGCGCGTGTGTGTGTGTATGGGGGTGATAGGAATGTAAGAGCGATAGGATGGGTTAGGGGTTGTTTAAGGTCGCGAAAATAGTTTCTAATTATTTTCATGTCATTATCGTCGGCTTTTAATTATTAAACTTGATGCTGACGGCAATTGGAGAGTATAAATTACAAAGTTATTCGATCTTAACTTACCAGCATAAAAAGGATGAATAGGAAAAGGCTCAATATCATGGAACGGTCAATTAAGGTGAAGTCAATCAAAAAATTACAATTTTTTTTATCTCACCCATATTAAAATTCTCATTTCAGACCGATTTAGGGTGCAGTTCATCAATTTTAAATAGATATATGTACACTGCCGTTCAAAGAAGTTCGGTCGGTTGGTAAAAAACATGAAAAGGTTACAGAAACAAACGAAACTAAAAACAAAATGCAATTTTATTGTATGTACAGGTAAAAAAGACAAAAATAAATAAATAAAAAGTTATTCTGGCCTAATATAACATACTGAACATTATATTTTTTTTTCGTCGAAAAATCCTCCTTTGCTGTTAATCACCGCTCGAACTATTCTAGGCATTCTTTCGATAAGTTTTGTTAAAACGGATTGTGGAATATTAATCCATTCATGTTGCAGAATATTCCGTAAATGTTCTTGTGAAGTTGGGCATATTTTTCGGATCCTCCTGTCCAGTTCATCCCACAACAACTCTATCGGGTTCAAATTTGGGATTTGTGGGGGCCATGTCATTACTTTCAGGGTGTACTGTTCTTCTTGCTCCTTTAGATAGTTCTTACACACTAACGCAGTGTGTTTTGGGTCGTTGTCATGCATGAATGTAAAGTTACGGCCTATTATACGCAAGCCTGATGGCACTGCATGATTCTGGAGTATTGCAAAATAATTTTCCTTCCTCATTACACCCTGCACTCTGCATAAATCTCCCGTCCCAGCAAAGGAGAAACATCCCCACGCTAACACAGAACTACGCCCTTGTTTTACTGTAGGCGCAATGCAGTTCGGGATTACTTTTCGGTTTTAGATCTTCGGACATAAACTCGTCGATTCTGCCCAAAAACCTCAAATTTTGACACGTCACTCCAAAGCACGTGTTTGCAATCATCTAACGACCAATCTAGATGAGAGCGGGGCCACTATAGCCGTTTTGCTCTGTTGCCCCGAAGTAATAAGGGTTTTCGAATAGTAATGCGCCCATGAAGGTCCGCCTGTTGAAGTCGACGTTTTACCGTACTCGCCGAAACTTGTTCTTCACGGCCGCGATTGACTTCGGCTGCTATTTGTGGCGTTGTTAATTTTCTATCGCGTTTGCTTAATAATACAATTCTCAAATCTTCAGCTTTTGTTGTTCTCCTAGATGCTCCAGGACGAACACGATTTTTTATAGTTCCAATTGTCCGATATCGCTTTATGATGTCATTTACTGTTGAACTTCTCATATTTATTTTTTCAGCAATTTGTCGCCTCGAATATCCTTCTTCAAACAGCGTAATAATGCATGAACGTTTTTCTACGCTAGTAGGCTTGCCACGTGCCATTTTGAAGTAAATTTTCTTAAAACTTTCGCGCAAAAACGACAGATGCACACCAACACATGTTTAACAGTAAAATGAAGCAAATTTATATCTTTACGCTTGTGATAAATAAACAGGAGTGATACTGCGGTATATTTCCTAAATATATTGTTCGTTAATAATCCCCAAACGACCCGTTTCAAAAGATCGGTACTTCCGAAAAATTCTTGGAATGATAATAAAAGGGACTTTATTGTGGTCGTCGCTATATTTCTACTTTACATAATAATTTATGGCTTTAATCCCTTAGAAAAGAGTGTATGCTTAATATTTTTCTAATTTTATGTATTAATAATTGTATACAGTATGATATAATAGATTTTTATTATATGACCGAACTTCACTGAACGGCAGTGTATATACCGCGTGACATTGATGCTTAGTTCCATACGATAAAAGACTATAAAGCCATAAAATAATGTCTGATACACTAATGTCCGTAAGGCTTTTGTTTTCAAGGTTCACGATCTTAAAAGTTTTTTAGAAAATTTAAGTTTTTGTGAATTTTTGAGTTTGCCGACATATTCCGTAATAATAGTGGCACACATCAAAGATGCGATCATTCATTAACACAAAGATCATCAAAGGGCATCAATTCGAATGCTGCGAAATAGCTGTGAGGAAACTGGAGAAAGCTTTTGCTCTTTGTGAATGACGCGGCGGCTTAAACGCTTAAACTTGGAAAATTGCTTAGACATCTTAAAAAAAACACTGCATATTACATGCGCTGCCCACGCCCTCTAGAGAGTTGCGAAATTTATTAAAAAGCAATTTTCGAATATTAATGAATTAATAAAATAAAAAAAAAAATTTTTTTTGAAGTTGCATAATACAATTGGCTAACACTTTCCTTACCTCCATCTCCAGTTGTAACAAGGTGGGGACGTGGTTATACAAGCCTCTTCAATTTACCCAGAAAATTTAGAGAAATAATTATAATTCTTAACATCTGTTAGACTGATGTTGTTCTGAGTTGTTATTCTTTTTATGTTATGCGTTAAATAACATAAAAAGAACAACAACTACACATTTCTATATGATCCAAAGACAGCAACACCATCAATCTTTTTCAATTAGACGCATTCTCAAAGCATCTCAAGACCTTCCTCACACCACACACATTACTTTTTCCCATCTGCAAAGGCGATATAGAATTTTCACCATCCACCATCAGAGAGAAACTCGATATACTCAAAACGCTCTAAATTCCGCTTCGATAACATCGACACTAAACGTATGACCTACTTTACAACTCCGATAAGAAAGACTTATTCGCCTATTTGCTCTAAAATATCCTCTCAAGCGCGTACTACTAGATCTTAAATTTCCACTTGAACCTGTCGCAATATCCAGCAGACTTCACTAAACCGAGGGAAGTCTACTCTTGCTCCGGGAGAGAATTTATGTTAGACGAAGCCCGGTCGTTATACGGAAGACCTCTTTCGCATCCTCGCAATAGCGCTATATTACCGACGTGCGTCGGATATAAGGGACAAGCGACTCATTTGTCGAACAAATATTGACTCAGCAATGGATTTATAGAAGCGCTTTGGGGAGGACGCCTTGTATAGCCGTCTGGCAAGCACCGCCAGGCGAATAACAATAAACTGGAACGACTTGGACGTCCCCTAGCGGCCGGAGCATTAGCTTCCTCTCTAGTCGTTCGGCTAGATCAAAGTTGCGACGTTAACTCAGCCGGAAATGTATTGCAAGATGCGGCCAAAATGATTTGTCTTATATGAGGGAAGTTATAAGGACCTCTTCGGGAAAATTGCAATAAAACACTTTTGCGTCTTTAGAAACGTTCTATATAAGCTGATGGTACGATCAGTGGAACGTCAGAAAGAAACTCAACTGCGCAGCTAGACCCGGAAAATTATACGCCTCAGGGTAATGTGTTATATGGGAAAGCAGCATCTTATTGGATTGACCACGACAACGGAATAAGTTGCTGCAATCCTTTTAACAATAAGATAAAATATGCATCTTACTAAGTTCTGCACCAACCGAGCGTAACAGAAGAACACCAGATACACCCTATACGTTACCTGTTTTTCTCATCATTTCCCTTCTTTGACGTCGGTTGAGGTTCTTCGGGGGTTTAGTTTGTTTAACATGCAAAACCGACTTCGGGGCGAAGTTATGTGGTAGCATCGCAAAAGCCGCCTTTCCCGCATCGTTTCTACGTAGTTCGTCTGGTGCATGTTAAAATAGCAAGCGCGATCGTCCGATGTTTTTTTAATGTTCCTCAATCAACCCGAGGACAGGTTATACCCGTGTATTATGTTTATGGTAATTCGGACGATATATCTCGCGTCGACGTGAAAGAAAACGAACGAGAAGTAAGAAGAAGTAAAGAAAATAAATGTTACCGCATAAGCTTTATGCTCCAATATATAGCCATCGTGTGGTACGTGCGAGTTATTTGCAAAAGAGGAAAGACAATTTATTTATGGATAAAGGGAAATGAGAAGTAATCTAAAGGTATTTGTGTCGGGAGTGATCTTACAATTTTTTTGGCCCTCGTATAAATAAATGTATTGCATTTGAATAAGGCCTTGGTTGGGAATTTCCGTCGTATTTATATTCTATGCATTTCAGCTAAAGTCTTTGAATTGGTTATTTATTCTTTGATAAACTTATGAAGAGCTTATCATATTTATTGGTCTGGTGCCGCGCAAGGAGCTCATCTGCGACTATTACTTTAATTCTATATATCGGAGATATATCACAACCTGAATGATCTCAAGCTAGATCAGAGATCAGGTCTGAGTAAGGCCAAAGGTCGTCGAAATTTACGAGAAAATTTAGGAAAAGATTTATCGACTCAAGCGACTTTAATAAAAAGCAACAACAATATTCAGAATCCCTCGTAAATTTTCTTCGTCTTAATACATTTTCATTCTTTAGCTTTTGACATTTTATTTTGCATAGAACGTGCTAAACCTGTACATTATTTACTTCTTCTTGCGCATATTTTGCCATGTTACCTTCTCCTCAGTCCAAAAAAAAAAAAAATTTTCCTCGTTAATCCAACAAGATGACAACGACGAAGTAGTGCTATAAGAAAAGGCCGGGCAATTCCGCTACGAACGAGGTGTTTGGTCTTATTAATTCGAGATTGTCTTAAAATATGCAGCGCTGCTGGAATTACGTCGTCATAAATTTTGAGCGCGAAAGGTGGTACCAGGGTCGGCTTGCTTCTATGTGTTCTAGGAACGGGAATGTGTCAGACGGGTACTCCGGTATTTCATCGTATTAAAATGATTTACTGGCAAACTCCGCGTACTCAATGAATTCCATAAATAATGCGGGCTTGCATGGATAGACGGTTCGATGTAATGTTGTTGATAAACTCGGTGTCAACGTAAACATCTAGTTCCGCTCTAGTTTGTATGTGTAAGATGTGTGATAAATTGAGTAGGAAAAGCTGGATATCTTTCTTATGGTCAAATGTAGATTTTTGTTTAAATTTGTAAAATTGTGCACAAGTCATCTCTTACTTTTACTCAAAATCCAGATGGGGAACCTAGCTGAAGATCATCATTTTCCAATTCCAAACGCAGCTTTTCTACCTTGAATAAATAAGTGAAAAGGACGCCGTTCCGGATAACATTTTAGCATCAGAAAGCGCTGAATTTTAACGACCAACGTGTCAATATTACTTTATAAAACCTCTAGAATCTATCCTATCTAAAAATTACAACAAGCGTAAACGAATTCGGGGATACCGAAGTTGTTATTCGCAAGATTACATTGGTTACGACCGCTTATATTTTCTGCCAACCTAGTAAGGAAAAAAATGGGAAAGGATAGCCGCGACAGTAAAATTAGTGAAGCGTAAAACAAGATCGTTGCGTTCAGCGTGTGGTAGCGCTGGGTTTCCTTCATCCCCCAACCCCATGTCTCCATTTAATAGATGGATCGCATAATGTAAGGTTGGATACTCTCGCATTTCTGTTGGGCGTAAAAATCCGCTCTATCTGCGGCATATGTTTCGGGGAAAAGCTTGTTGTTCCATAAAAGAGGAAAGATTTTATGAAGTATGTGTAGTGTATGGGAAACGAGGAAAATAGTGGTGCTTGACTGAAATATTTATGCGCTTTCTTATAATATTAAGTAGGTAGTAGCACTAATCTATGGGCGCGTTATTTGAATGTATTCCCACGAAGAAAATTTTCGACCATCAGCATGGAGATCTCATTTATTATTCTAGACAGAGAGTAGGTTTAGATTTGGCATGGTTGCTAAATTTTATTGATTTGTTTGATTCTATTTAATCTATCTAATGATGTAGTTTCGCCATTATCAACTTTCTTATTTCTTATTGGTTGCCAATTGCAATGATTGCAATTGATTTAAAGGCCAAGTTAAACGAAACAAATATCATTTTGACTGAGGAAATTGTAGCAAAGGAATATGAGAACAAACAAGTAAAAAAAACAACAAGAAGGAATAAACGAACATGACGAGAAAGGCGGAAGAGGCGGCGGCAATTGGACCATGTCATGGTTAATCGAGGACTCGACGTTTCGCCCGCAATCACATGGAGCTTCTCCAGGAGAGGCAAAAGTGGCAGCACTATAACCCAACTTCCCGCTCAGCAGCTGATCTTAGCAATCGGAAGACGTCTATAAAAATCTTACAATTACTCAAGTAGCCATCGTAAACTTTTTATACATACTTTCAACTAAATTTATTTTGTTAAAACAAACCGCAACCTCTCACACCAACACACTTTATTAGATCACTCCTGCCAACAACATTAAATAAAACTTCACCTTTTCAGTCGAAAGTGTTTTAAATGGCAAAAAGCGCAGAAAAATACAAACTCAAGCAAACAATTTTTATCATTGCGCTATCCAGATGTATGAAATGAAATTACGATACTTACAAAACAAAATAAAACAAATTCCGACAATTCCTTCTCCTGCAGCTTTCGCAGACGAAATCATACAAATGTTTGACTTGCCTCCAGCTGTGTATCCATATAGTACACTTACGTGGCGAAGGACAGTGAAAACATTTCCCTCCAGCGAATGCACGGGTGGTATTTCCACAACCGGAAAAGGAAATGGTAATCGTATCTACCTAAGATAAATATTCGGAGATAATAGCTAACAAAGGCTACGAACATGAAAGGTGGTTCGTGTTGTTTGCTTTCAGTGACTACGGTGGAAGACTTCGAGTTGAAGTTATTCTACATTTTGCACGTCAGCTGCGAGGAAATGTTCTGTTAACATGCGAAATTCTTGTGCTACGAATAGTAGCTGTTAGAACAATAACTTCAGCATTTTCTACCCCTGTACGTTGAGCGCATTTTTTAAAATATTTTACATATACAAAGGTCGAGTAATAAATGATAATAAATGCACGTAGAACGGTGTTAGGCGCCGAAAGCTACGAAGCAACGGCGTTAACCATAGCCTAAATGGTGGTTTAAGTGAGCTATATTAGTGCACAATGTGAAGTTGATTACCATCACACCAGGACTTGTTACTTAAGACTTAAGAAGGGTAACGCAACGTATCGTTCAAGAAAAAGTAAAAAGGCTCCAACCGCTGGCTGGAAAAGTGTGACATTCAAGGAATGGCTACGACTTAAAAATATTTCTTTCCGGCACGGTTATGATTCATTCTCGTGGAATTATTACGCTTTAACAAAAATATATTTAATAATTAAGTTCTTGATGACATTGCAAAGAAGGCACAAAAAATTGTTTTAAGATTACATTCTGAATAAAGAGGAAGCAGACTCCTGTAACAAATTTTAAACTAGCAAATGTACACTGCCGTTCAGAGAAGTTCGGTCGGTTGGTAAAAAACATGAAGAGGTTACAGAAACAAACGAAACTAAAAACAAAATGCAATTTTATTGTATGTACAGGTAAAAAAGACAAAAATAAATAAATAAAAAGTTATTCTGGCCTAATATAACATACTGAACATTATTTTCTGTTTTCATCGAAAAAACCTCCTTTGCTGTTAATCACCGCTCGAACTATTCTAGGCATTCTTTCGATAAGTTTTGTTAAAATGGATTGTGGAATATTAATCCATTCATGTTGCAGAATATTCCGTAAATGTTCTTGTGAAATTGGGCATATTTTTCGGATCCTCCTGTCCAGTTCATCCCACGACAACTCTATAGGGTTCAAATCTGGGCTTCGTGGGGGCCATGTCATTACTTTCAGGGTGTGCTGTTCTTCTTGCTCCTTTAGATAGTTCTTACACACTAACGCAGTGTGTTTTGGGCCGTTGTCGTGCATGAATGTAAAGTTACGGCCTATTATACGCAATCCTGATGGCACTGCGTGATTCTGGAGTATTGCAAAATAATTTTCCTTCCTCATTACACCCTGCACTCTGCATAAATCTCCCGTCCCAGCAAAGGAGAAACATCCCCACGCTAACACAGAACTACGCCCTTGCTTCACTGTAGGCACAATGCAGTTCGGGATCACTTTTTGGTTTTAGATCTTCGGACATAAACTCGTCGATTTTGCCCAAAAACCTCAAACTTTGACTCGTCACTCCAAAGCACGTATTTCCAATCATCTAACGACCAATCTAGATGAGAACGGGCCCACTGTAGCCGTTTTGCTCTGTTGCCCCGACGTAATAAGGGTTTTCGAATGGCAATGCGTCCATTGAAGGTCCGCTTGTTGAAGTCGACGTGTTACCGTACTCGCCGAAACTTGTTCTTCACGGGCCGCGATTGACTTCGACTGCTATTTGTGGCGCTGTTAATTTTCTATCGCGTTTGCTTAATAATACAATTCTCAAATCTTCAGCTTTTGTTGTTTTCCTAGATGCTCCGGGACGAACACGATTTTCTATAGTTCCAGTTGTCCGATATCGCTTTATGATGTCATTTACTGTTGAACTTCTCATATTTATTTTTTTTCAGCAAATTGTCGCCCCGTATATCCTCCTTCAAACAGCGTAATAAAGCGTGAGCGTTTTTCTACACTGGTAGGCTTGCCACGTGCCATTTTGAAGTAAATTTTCTTAAAACTTTCGCGCAAAAACGACAGATGCACACCAACACACGTTTAACAGTAAAACGAAGCAAATTTATACCTTTACGCCTGGGATAAATAAACAAGAATGATACTGCGGTATACTTCCTAAATGTATTATTCGTTAATAATCCCCAAACGACCCGTTTCAAAAGATCGGTACTTCCCAGAAATTCTTGGAATGATAATAAAAGGGACTTTATTGTGGTCGTCGCGATATTTCTACTTTACATAATAATTTATGGCTTTAATCCCTTAGAAAAGAGTGTATGCTTAATATTTTTCTAATTTTATGTATTAATAATTGTATACAGTGTGATATAATAGATTTTTATTGTATGACCGAACTTCACTGAACGGCAGTGTACGTCAGCTTCTTTTAGAAGCTGTTAATAACGTATGTGCGTAAGCAAAATGGCACAACTACAGGGAGTTCAGCGGATTAATGGATATTAAAGACATCGACGAGTACAGTGAAGGTGACTTTCTATTATAGAGCAAATAGATCAAATTATTTTTAATACCGTATTTTCTAATCATTCCAAATCCATGAAATTTGTAGAATTTACCTCTTATCTTATCTATAGCGCCCATCAGCAAGCAGATTCCGCCTGTCGTATAATAGGATAAATATTAATGAAGTAATCCTGGCTTCGGACGGTAGCCAATAGGCTATCGGAACTCCCGACCGGTTAGTCTATTGAATTCAGATTAGCGGCATTGGGAGTAGAGGGCGCTCGTATCGTTGCTAGTCAATAAGTCAATTAATTACCTATCCTGGCGTTCTCATCGGCATGCATCCTCTGTGTTCTATAATTTATGCTGTTTCGGGCGATCGTTGGTTGACTCCAAATCGCCTTTATTGTATATGTACTGCGGTGTTGGAAATGGTTCAGAGAAACCACAAAGTAACCTTTTGTCGTTACCTGTATATGTGTAGCTATATACCTAGATTAATAGTGGTAACAGGAAGATATTCAGATGTTTATGTATGCATTTATTGAGATTAATGAACATAGGCTTTGTGAAAGGTTAATGCAATTAAATATTGCTTCTATTTTACAGGGTCACATTGAAAAAACTACAATGTACAGTGCACGTCTTGCACACTAATGTTCGTTGGCTTTTTGTTTTCAAGATACAGGATAGCTTTAAAAAGCTTTAAAAATAACAACATAACATAACAAAGAAAAACAACGATTAAATTTAAAAGAACGTTCAAATTGATGGCCTTGTTCTTGGATACAATTGGTGTTAATGATTGACAGAATCTTTGATGTATGCATGGATTATTACGAAGACTCCATTATCCTGCTCCATAATTACTCTTCATTATTTGGTTCTATGGCGCACACTTCATTTTCCATAGACCCCTAAAATAGGGCGTTTTCTAACGAAGTGTTCAGTTCATTCGCTTATCGATCAATTGGGCAACCGAAATGAACCAATTAGGTAATTGTCGATTAAGAAAGGCTCCCAGAGAAGAATCCGACTTCCGATTAGGGGTACCAGGGCAATTGATGAAGACGAAAAAAACTGTCCGAAAAATGTTAAAATGTTAAAAAGAACAGTAAAACATCACCTTTTTTCTAGTGCAGGTCTTTTTTTCTACTTAAGTACATGGTACTGTATATTTTTCATATCTGAGCATTACGATCACACTCCTTACCCTGAACGCGATAATAAATTTCCGAAAAGCTGTTATGATCACAAAAATTTCATTAACGCGATCGAATCTCCCGCGGGTCCTTCATAAATTAAAGATCCTAGGATTCTTTGCTCCCTCATCGTTATTGTTTTTGCGGCTTACCGCTCCAAAAATCGAGCAAACGGAAATCGTCCATTATCAAAAATTTTATTGCCGTTCGGCGCTTTTGACGCATTACCCGGTAGCCCCGAAGAAAGGCGAGATAAAGGAACAATAACGGCGACGTTGTATGGAAGGAGGGAAAAGAGAAGCAGAGAAAAAAAAAAATGACTTCCGATAATCATAATAATGGGACGAATGGAGTCTCAACAGCCAAGGGAAAATAATATAATAGGAAATCGATTCGCGACTCCCTCTAGCGGACGTAGAATGCATTCCTTAAGTTGGAGAAGCGCTCTCTCTGACTATTTATTACCGCGTTTGATTTATTTTTGTTTCTACCTACTTTTGTTTTCCGATTGCACGCCGAAAACTTGGCGCTATTCTTCATCCGTTACCCGAGAAACTCTCCGGGAAGTTTCCGCTTATTCGGATTTCTTAATTAGCGTTGAGATATTGAAAAATTTCTCGTGGTGGAGTCGATTTTTTTCAGAGACTAATTTCGTCGGAACAAAGGAAAATGAATGGCATTACGATAGCCTAAATAAATTCTGAATGAAGTTTTTTTCTTCAATCTATTCGTAGTGAACTTAGTTCTAAATTGATTATCTCATACACTGTTTGCAAATTAAAATGCATTAGCGCACAATGCTCCGTTAACTTATTAGTGTTGAATTCAGTATGATTTTGGAAAATTCTTCCTCAAAATGAATACCATCGATCTTTACGCAGTAATAAAGCTAATTTTCAAATTCTTACCTTATTCTTTAAGACGTTCCTTGTAGAATGTTTCTGCACTCGTTGGTATGGATCAATACTTTTTTGTTTTAGAAAAGTAGAAACATTATAACTTTTTTAATTATAATTATGTAGTAGCGACACTTAATGGTATAAGGGCTGCGTAAAAAAAAAAACAACAGAAATTTGAAAACAAAATTGTATTTCCCACAGCTATTATCCAGAGATAGTCAGTTATTTATTTTCATTTTTTAACTTTAATAATATTTTTTGTATTTATAATAACAATTAAAATTAAAGATAAAAGTGATACACAAATGTGGGAGATGAAGTACGATATGCTCTCCTCCAACATACCCGACACTTTTTACTTCTCATTCAAATCTGTAACAGTCAAAACTTCCAAGAGAAAACGATCCTTGTAAGATTTCGAAACCTTTATCCCTTTACGCAAAAACAGTACGCGATCGCCATTATTCACAAATCCCTTACTTTTTACATAACCCAGAACATTCTGCAATAGTTGTTGGGCTTCGAGTCCAGTTGAAAATGTTCCCGTTTCGCTAATTATAGGATGAACACCTCTAAACAAACCGATCTTTTCAGCAAAATTTATATCCTTGGTCACCGCCAATATAGGGCATCTCGGCTTGTACTTGGAGATCAGTTCCGAGAGTTCAACGGAACTACCAGAGCTTAGTATTATAGCGGAAGCTTTGCATACGGTCGCTGTCACTACTGAGGCTGCTGAAATAGCATTTCGTTCATCTAGGGAGCTGGACTGAAATAGAATAGAAATGGTTAAAGGTCTTAAGTACTAATAATCAAATCTCCTCTTCCTAAAAACCTTGTAGTAATAAGGATAAACAAAATTTCCCATATTATGTGTTGACTCGCAAAATTTTACTTACGTTAGCTAACATCTCCTGCAACAATCTTCCATTCCATACAGCAGCTTCAGCTTCCTTGCAGATCTTTGTCATAGTTTTCACGCACTCCACGGGATATTTTCCAACAGCTGTTTCTCCAGAAAGCATCACGCAATCGGCTCCATCCAAAATGGCGTTGGAAATATCAGAGACATCAGGTCTAGAGGGTCGCTGATTATCTAACATGGACTCTAACATTTGTGTGGCACATATCACGGGCTTACCTCTCAAATTGCACTTAGCAATTATGGATTTTTGAGCAAGAAATACTTTTTCTATAGGAATTTGTAAAGCTAGGTCACCTCTGGCTATCATGATTCCATCGGAAGCTTCGATTATCTGTTCTATATTGTCTACAGCTTCTTGTGTTTCGATTTTGGCTATTACCCAAATATCCTTGCCGAGTGGGCCTAGGGCGTTGCGGATGTCTCTTACATCTCCAGCGGTATGTATGAAAGATGCGAATACCATATCGATATTGTTGCGTACTCCCCAGCTAAGATCCTCTTTGTCCTGTTCGGAAACTGCTGGAAGGCCTAATTTAAATCCGGGTAAATTGACTCCTTTCTTGCTGCCTAACATCCCGCCATTTATAACCTTGCATTCTATGATGTCAGTTTGGATTTGGGTACAATTCAAAATAATTTTACCATCGTCTATGTAGACGGTATCGCCGACTTTAATAACTTGAGGTAGTCTTTGATAATCTACATAGATTATCCTGTTGGTAGACATGGTTTTGTAACGTGGGTCTGTCGTCAATCTTACGTAAGTCCCTGCTTGGATCTCAACTTTCGATTGGCTCCCCTAAGACAATGTTGACTTCTTAATAAATTATTTACAATTGAAAATGATACTTTAAGCATACTTGCATTATATTTCCAGTCCTAATTTCAGGACCTTTAGTGTCCAAGCCAATCGCTAATGGGTACGTTTCATTAGAAGCGGTCTTGTATAATTCCAATGCTTCGCGGATGACCTTGATCCTATCAGTATGTTCCGATTGGGAACCATGGGAGAAATTTAATCTTGCAACGGACATGCCCGATTTCATCATATCAAGTAATATATTGGCATTTGTAGAAGCAGGACCTAACGTCCAACCACAGCTATTTATAAGGGCAATTCAAGATTCTACATTTTATCATGGACTTACCAATAGTACATACGATTCCAGACAAACATAATTTGTTCTTTTCCAAGTGAATGTTGAGATTTGCCTGTTGTCTTAAATGATTGCTAGAATCACCGAACTCCATTCTATTTTTTTTTTTTACTACGGAACTCGTGCGTAAACGTGTATGAACAATATTTGGTTATAATTTGGAAATTAACGTATTTTATACAACGACGTTATTGATATTATTCGTAGGCAAAGATATAGATTTCCTGTTTTCTTTTTCCTCAGTGATAATAGCGACAAAATAAGTTACCGACAGATAAAAAATATTTGTCGAAAAACAATAACATCGCGTGGTGTTTTGTTTTCCATTTGAAATAATATTTTCGTAATTTTTTTGTTTAGTATACAGGGTTTTCTACGTAACCCGTTTTCGCAGTTACCATCTTAGCGTGGTTCTGGAAATTTGTAGCATAGAATAAGCACATTCCGCTGTACCATAACAAATTATTTTTGGACTCGTATTACTTCCAGTAATATTTTATATGTAGAAGTTAGGAAAGTATAGATTTTTTCCCATGTGACATTCTGTGCGTGTTGTAATTGGTGCAGGATGACGCCAATTTAGGAATAAGATGATGTCACTCACCTTAGCGGCATGAGATTATTACAAAAGAAGGCTTCCCGAAACGCCCAAGGCGATAGAACGGGTGATCAGCGCTAAGCATCGCCGGTTGGATGTATCAAACCCCAACTGCTCAAATTGCTGTGAATCAATCAAGACTCCAGAAAATTGTTTTACCGGTCTTGATTCTTTCGAAATCGATTTTGTTACATCCAGAATTATGAGTAAACAATATAAAATTTTGCGTTAAATTATCCTAAACTACCTAATCCATGATAACGTTAAAACTCAGAAACAGCAGAGAAAGAACGTAGAAAAAACTTGTGATAATCTGTGAAATTCTTATAACCGCAGATTATTTGTTAACGAAAGAGAAAGAAGAAGAAAATAAAGAGGAAAAACTGAGCAGAAAGGAACGAAGTAATAAATAGTTGAAAAAACTTGAGTCTATTATCAAGAAGAAAATAAAAAGAGGAAAAGCAGTGTTACCGATGACGTGACAAGTGAGGACAGTGACAACTTATCTATACAGGGTAGATGATGACTTCAGTTGTGATGAAAAGAGTAAAATGATGGTGAATTGAATTCAGTAAAGGAAGGCGAATGTTGTATTGTAAAGGTTTACGGCGAATCACAAGAAACCTTCACACTAGTCACCAATAGTCAATATGAAGTCATATTTTTCAAACGTCATCCACAAACAATGAAATTCAAGGAAACATCAGAAGAACCCTATGTTCGAAAGAAGGATGTCATAAGAAAACTGCCAAAGCCCCCGAAGAACAAATCTGCTAGGTTTAAGGACGTGATTATTTTCACAACTGATCTAGGTGACTCGACAAACATTTATTAAACTAACGCTACATTTTAAAGTTAGCTCAAATTTATTTATTTTTTTATTTTTTTTTTTTTTTTTGTATTTAGTTAATAAGTGAATAGTCAAGAGATGATTTTTTTGCGTAACTATTGGTAAGTTTAAAGTAATCCGTTTTTTATCACTTCCTTTTGTAATTTGAATTTCTCTGAGTTTCTCTGGAAAGTTCAAATCTGTGCCTACAGGCTCAGTTGCCGTACTTGAAATTGCAGTAGGCTTATATGAAGTGAAAATCCTAATGGTGCACCCCATTATCTCAAGGAAATTGAATCCTCCGAATTTCATATTTTTCTTTTAGTTCTTTCTTTAATATGTCAAATGTAAAGAAAGTTAGCCAATGTATGGGAAGCTAATCCCCAAAAGCAAAAAAGAACTTAAACTAGCTAATCCATGATAACGTCTTCATATAGCACCGCGTACATACTAATCAACCTCGATTCTTAGCGAAGACAATAGATCCTAACGATCATTCGATTATTCCTCTTTTTTTTCCTTCTATATTCACCCTCATTTCCTCCCAATCTCCTTCCTCCCTCGCCGCCATCGCTTTTCAAGCCCCGAACCACTGCTCGAAGTGTATCAACATTAGCTATGAATTATGTCGTTTGTTACGACAGGCACTTAATTAACTCGAAGCGAATATAACGCTGCCACCCCGTCCCTAGCTGCGCCAGCAGCTTCCCCGCCAACCTTTCGCTATTTTGTTTATGCTTCAGTCGAGCGTGCTGGTCCTGTAATTCGATTTTCGCTAGCAATTAGGCAATTTGTTCGAATCTGCAACGTTACGGCATTTGGGTATGGAGAAGTAAGCAGAGCAAGGCAAGGCAAGACGTTTCTACGATGTCGTTAACGTTTGGAGATATACGATACCGTTGTGCTGTCCGGAAAGTCAAATCCGCCTACCCAGAAACCGTTTACCAAACGGTTAATTGCTCAGGAACGGACTAAAATGATTATTTTTCGTTTTACGTGGTGAGATATTAAGAGTATCGTTAACAAAGCGTGTTTCGTTACGAGAAGAGGGTTGGTCTTTTATCTTACAGAAAACGTGTTGGAATTTTTGCAAATTGCTTGCAAAAGTTAAATGGAGAAAGAAAAATTGTTTCACATTTTTTTTTATTTAGAAGAGATGTATTAAAGAATATCCATAAAATTCTTAGTTATCCTCTACAATCGAGGAAAACCTGTAGATTTTTTGAAATCACATCCAAAATTGTATTATTCTATAATTATATTATTCTTTGTTCTCGCGTTAAGGACGTGGGTCGTGAAAAATATATTCTCAGATCGGCGTTTTTCCTGCGTTCTCTCGATACACTACGAGCTTTGTTCCTTAATAATGTTCTTTCTGATCTATTCCCAAAGTTTCTCCGAATAAATAAAAATTAGATTGCAGTTAACTTTGTTTCGATACAGTTGAGGGGGACTATATGCAGCTCTCTACTAATCATATACACTGCCGTTCAGTGACGTTCGGTCATACAATAAAAATCTATTATGTCACACTGTATACAATTATTAATACATAAAATTAGAAAAATATTAAGCATACACTCTTTTCTAAGGGATTAAAGCCATAAATTATTATGTAAAGTAGAAATATTGCGACAACCACAATAAAGTCCCTTTTATTATCATTCCGAGAATTTCTCGGAAGTACCGATCTTTTGAAACGGGTCGTTTGGAGATTATTAACGAACAATACGTTTAGGAAATATACCGCAGTATCATTCTTGTTTATTTATCACAGACGTAAAGATATAAATTTGCTTCATTTTACTGTTAAACGTGTGTTGGTGTGCATCTGTCGTTTTTGCGCGAAAGTTTTAAGAAAATTTACTTCAAAATGGCACGTGGCAAGCCTACCAGTGTAGAAAAACGTTCACGCATTATTACGCTGTTTGAAGAAGGATATTCGGGGCGACAAATTGCTGAAAAAATAAATATGAGAAGTTCAACAGTAAATGACATCATAAAGCGATATCGGACAACTGGAACTATAGAAAATCGTGTTCGTCCCGGAGCATCTAGGAAAACAACAAAAGCTGAAGATTTGAGAATTGTATTATTAAGCAAACGCAATAGAAAATTAACAGCGCCACAAATAGCAGCCGAAGTCAATCGCGGCCGTGAAGAACAAGTTTCGGCGAGTACGGTAAAACGTCGACTTCAACAAGCGGACCTTCATGGACGCATTGCCATTCGAAAACCCTTATTACGTCGGGGCAACAGAGCAAAACGGCTACAGTGGGCCCGTTCTCATCTAGATTGGTCGTTAGATGATTGGAAACACGTGCTTTGGAGTGACGAGTCAAAGTTTGAGGTTTTTGGGCAAAATCGACGAGTTTATGTCCGAAGATCTAAAACCGAAAAGTGATCCCGAACTGCATTGTGCCTACAGTGAAGCAAGGGCGTAGTTCTGTGTTAGTGTGGGGATGTTTATCCTTTGCTGGGACGGGAGATTTATGCAGAGTGCAAGGTGTAATGAGGAAGGAAAATTATTTTGCAATACTCCAGAATCATGCAGTGCCATCAGGATTGCGTATAATAGGCCGTAACTTTACATTCATGCATGACAACGACCCAAAACACACTGCGTTAGTGTGTAAGAACTATCTAAAGGAGCAAGAAGAACAGCACACCCTGAAAGTAATGACATGGCCCCCACAAAGCCCAGATTTGAACCCGATAGAGTTGTTGTGGGATGAACTGGACAGGAGGATCCGAAAAATATGCCCAACTTCACAAGAACATTTACGGAATATTCTGCAACATGAATGGATTAATATTCCACAATCCGTTTTAACAAAACTTATCGAAAGAATGCCTAGAATAGTTCGAGCGGTGATTAACAGCAAAGGAGGATTTTTCGACGAAAAAAAAATATAATGTTCAGTATGTTATATTAGGCCAGAATAACTTTTTATTTATTTATTTTTGTCTTTTTTACCTGTACATACAATAAAATTGCATTTTGTTTTTAGTTTCGTTTGTTTCTGTAACCTTTTCATGTTTTTTACTAACCGACCGAACTTCTCTGAACGGCAGTGTACATATGGCTTCCGTCGGTGATTACCGAAAATTGATATTTTTCTTGGTTTTTGCAGGGAAATAAACAGCGAGCAATGTTAACGTTTGAACTGATTTTGTTTGTACTTTAATTCAACAAAGTCTATTATAATTTGGAAAAATATAGATATTTGCTTGGTCCCATACTTTCTCGCAACTCTGTATAATCCACGAACCTAGCATCAAACTCCATTGAAATAGCTAGTACTTGAAGGGAGAGATAGACCGAAGTGCCGGTCAATGGAACAATGAGGAGTACTACATGAGTACTCCGACAGTGCTCTTTACTGCGAATGTGAAGCACTTAATAGATAAAGCATACATTTAGGAACAATATATAGACTAAATTTCGTTTTTGCCGCCTTATAACTGTAGAAATCCGCAATATCTATTCGACATAATGTTTCTTACAGTTCTCAACGAAGGAGCTTTTTTTCTACAGATTTGCTTACTTTTCTTCTTTTATTTTCTCTTGCATGGTTGTGAGTTCAAATGAAGTAAATTCCCTAAAAGCTATTACGTTACATATAATTGCAACGCTC